>CM008282.1:10651536-10747563 GCA_002319775.1 Fagopyrum tataricum
GCCCAATGCAAGGGCGTGGGCTGAGTTGAGCCCTATCAAGGTTAGAAGGCCTAGTAAGGGTATAGAGCACCAATGGGCCGGATCAAAGGAGAGTAAGGGTTAAATTATCATATATTCACTCTGTTAGGATCCGTTACTTATTTCCTCGTTTCCAATTCGGGTTCCGGACCATACTATAGTAATGTCTATAAAATAATTAAATTATCTTTCCGTAATCTCCTCGGATATTTACAAATAAATTACAAAGTATTTTTAAAATAACCAGGAAAATTATCGCAAAATTTTCCGGTTATTACACCAGTCCCCCCTTAAAATAAGTTTCGTCCCGAAACTTAGTGTGACGTAGTCCGCGTTTCGGACTCCCGAGCTGTAAATATTATTATTTAAAGGATAATCTCTTTTCGGTAAACCCGGTTGGACCGGTATCACATGCATCCCGAAGGCAACATCCATACATAAATAATCACTCAAGGTCTAAAAACGAAATATATATAATAAACAAATAACACGTAAATGTCTCCATGCTAACTTATTTGAACAAAGACCGATACTCACTCAGTGTATTGCTCGGGATACGAGCTCCTAATTCTAGTCTTTGTCTCCCGGGTAGCCTCATCTATTCCCGGTCGGGTCCACTAGATTTTTAAGCATAGGAATCTCCTTCGACCGTAGTCGTTTAACTCTCCTCTCTAAAATAACAATCGGGTACCCCACAAAAGTTATCATGGTTGACCACATGTCATGGATCCGGTATGTATTCCCTGAGCTGGAGACATGGAATACCGGACATACGCTCTCTAAGGTGGGTGAGAGGGCTAACCGGTAGGCGAACTCCCCGACCCGCTCTAGTATCTCCAATAGTCCGACATATCGGGGACTTAACTTCCCTTTAATGCCGAAACGTCTAACACCTCGTGTTGGCGGTACTCTCAGCCATACGTGTGAATCAACTCGGAACTCTAACGGTCTACACCTCTTATCATCGTAAGACTTCTGGCGACTCTGAGCTGTTAGCATGCGCTCTCGAATCAAGGCTACCAGAGCCATGTCATCCTATATCTGCTCCGGAGAGACTCCTCCGGCCTCACTCGCATCCTCCCAACATAGTAGTGTACATTACTTCCGGCCGTATAACGCCTCATAGGGAGCCATACCAAATGACAAGTGATAGCTGTTGTTGTATGAAAACTCCACTAGAGGAAGATGATCGGGCCATACCTGTTCCCAATCCAGTACACATGCCATCCTTCAAGGTCTGGATGGTCCTCCCCGACTTACCATCTGACTGCGGGTGGTAAGCGGTGATAAAATGTAGGCTGGTCCCCTAAGTGGTATGCACCTGCTCCCAAAATCCTGATGTGAACCGTCCATCTCTATCCGAGACGATGGTATGGGGCACTCCATGAAGTGTCACGATCTGTCTCATGAACTCCTCTGTTAATTGACTTGCCGGCCACGTTTCCTTAATGGGAATGAAACGTGCGGTCTTGGTGAGTCGGTCCACCACCACCCAAATGGTGTCAAATTAAAACTCCGGCTCGGTCTCAACCCTGTGACAAAGTCCATCGATATATCCTCCCACTTCCACTGCAGAACTGGCAGTGGGTGGAGCTCCCCTCATGGTCGGTGAAGCTCAATCTTGACCTGTTGACAGGTCGCACACTGGCCACAAACTTACACACATCCGGTTTCAGACCGCTCCACCAGTAGGAACGTCTGATATCTCTATACATCTTACTTGCGCCTGGTGTACCGAGTAAGGTGTAGCATGAGCCTCCTATAGGATCCGCTGCCTCAACTCCTCATCAAAGGGAACACATGCACGCCATTTGCGTCTCATCACTCCATCTTCTCCTACCATAGGTTGTGGTGCCTCATCCCGAGACATCCGGTCCCGAATCCTGGATATGGTAGGGTAAGTATCATGTTTCTTTCGGATCTCACTCATCAAATCCGGCACAAGCTCCAAAGCACCCAAGTGCCGATCAACATCCGGAAACTGAATCTCTTCCTCTAGTCGGGCAAGATCCCTTTGTAACTCGGCTGAGCCGTCAAACGAGCTATAGCCTTCTCCTGAGGCGTCTTCCTACTCAAGGCGTCAGAGACTACATTCGCCCTCTCCGGGTGGTACATAACTTCCAGATTGAAGTCCTTAATCAGCTCTAGCCATCGCCTTTGTCGGTTATTCAACTCCCGCTGAGTGAATATGTACTTCAGACTATTATGGTCTGTGAAGATCTGACAAGTCGTCCCATACAAGTAGTGACGCCAGATCTTAAGGGCGTGCACTACTGCTGCTAACTCCAGGTCATGAGTGGGGTAGTTATCCTCGTACGTCTTCAACTGACGAGACGCATAAGCTATCACCTTACCCCACCGCATCAACACGCACCCCAAGCCTAGCTTGGATGCATCACTGTACACCACGAAGTCCTCTGTGCCCTCTGGCCGGGCTAAGATCGGAGCAGAAGTCAATCTCCTCTTCAGCTCCTCAAAACTCCTCTAGCAGGACTCACATCACACCAAGCGGGTGGTCTTCCTCAGTAGACCGGTAAGTGGTCGGGCAATGACTGAGAACCCCTCCATGAACCAGCTAACCCCAGGAAGCTGCGCACATCCTTAACATTCTTAGGAGGTTGCCATGACTAAACGGACTCGATCTTAGCCGGATCCACCTTGATCCCCTCAGCCGTCTCCACATGCCCCAAAAAGGCTATCTCTGTCATCCAGAACTCACACTTGACAACTTAGCATAGAGATGGTTGTCCAGTAGTACCTGCAAAACTCTCCTCAAGTGCCCGACATGCTCATCTCGGTCCTGAGAGTACACTAAGATATCGTCAATGAAGACTACCACAAACTGATCCAGGTAGTCGATGAATATTACGTTTATCAACTCCATGAACACGGCTGGCGTGTTGGTGAGCCCAGATGGCATCACCACAAACTCACAATGACCGAATATGGTCCGGAACACCGTCTTAGGATATCCTGATCCCTCACCCTCAGCTGGTGATATCCTGACCTCAAGTCAATCATGGAGAAGATTGAGGCCCCCTGTAGTGGTCTAGCAAGTCATCGATACGGGGTAACGGGTACTTGTTCTTGATCGTTACCCGGTTCAACTCTCTGTAATCTATGCACAACCTCATAGATCCATCCTTCTTCCTCACAAACAGTACCGGGGCACCCCAAGAAGAAACACTAGGTCGGATGAACCCTTTCTCTGACAACTCCTCTAACTGTTTCTTCATCTCTGTCATCTCAATATGTACCATTTGGTAGGGAGCCTTCGGGATCGGTACCGTTCCAGGCTTCAACTCGATAATGAAATCTACACTTCGTTATGGAGGTAGGCCAGATAAGTTATCCCTAAATACCTCTGTGCACTCACTACTGGTACGTCCTTTAGCCTTGGACCCTTATCTTTAGCTCTTCAAGCTCTTCTGTTTTAGTCCATCTCACACACGGTAGTTAGTCTTACTCCACAGGCAAGAGGGCGGTCAATTTTCTTTCATTCTCTAGCTAGTCTTCCTGGTTATCGGATTGGTTGCTCGACTCATACTACAATGTAGCTCTTAACTCCCCCGTGATGCTATAGCTCAGATGTTCATTGTTCCTTCCACTGATTGATACCTCTCCACCCTCTCATTCATTGGATTAACATTAAATTTTTCAGTTTAACCTTGTTCCAAAAAGTCTCATTGCAAGCCCTCTCACTCCGTGTGATACCTCACCTTCTGACTTAATTAAATGGTATTTTAATTGCTACCGGTAACACTCCGAGCACATTACTGCCCTTCGGTTGGGGCGTATTTGGCTACGTATGTCCACTATTCTCTGGTTTCTATTTGAGTGGTATTGTTTCCCTTTGATCGTCCTGGTCCACGGGTTGTCTTATTAGTCTCATCCTCGCTATTTCCGGGTGATATCTTGCCTCGGGTCGTTTGTATTCCTAACTATCACTTCCATAACGATAGTGGCTATCGCACGCCAACACTACTCTTTGGACGTCTTTATTCTTTAACCGTTCACTTTCCGTTATTTGGTATTCTCCTCTCTTGTCCACTTGATTTCAAAGAATCCATCTAAGGTGGATGTGTAGGTGTGACCATGCCACTTCACACTCTTAGCGAGTTCTATACTAAGAAATGATTTCCTTTTTTTTTTCTCCCTCATCTCGGGCCTACTTATATCCAACTGTATTCTTCAATCATTATCCTCTGTCTAACCAGTCGTCTCTTAGTCATGGTGGCATCTTGACCGCTTCCCATGTACTTATTTTCTTTCCTTGTGGCTTCTGTATCATCACACATTCCTACTAGTTCCTTTACAATAGATGGTGGTGATATTCTACCGTTCATCGGGACACGTCAATGTTCTTACTTCCCTTTTTCTTAACTCCACATGTCGGTCCAAGTACCCCTTTCTCCGGTTTCTTAAATTTTGTTGCTTGCTTTCTTCTTCGTACCCTAACCGGGTTGTTCTCTTACCAGTGCATGTTTGACTTCCTAACAAGCGATCCCGCTTCTCCACTTCTCCTCGCCGTCCATCCGACATGATTGCACTTCATGACACCGTGTGATGACTTATTCTCGCGTTCCTCTAAGCACTATGATACCCTCTTCAATTGTTTCCGGTTTCTTGGGAATATCCCTTGACGTTGACGTCTCTAGTCCTTTTTAAAAGGACGCCTTTATTAGCTCTCATGCCTTTTCTGCATCGTTTCACTTGGTCTTCTTCTCGTGTATACTTGATGCTTCTTCTTATGTACACTTGATGTAATTGCAGTTACCGTGATTCCGTTCAATATTTTTGTATCCTTGGAAAAATCACGACAGTTATATCTCGGCAGTCCGGAATCATTATGTGAACCTTGGCTTTCTTCGAGGCGTGACCTTATTGGTTGGTCATATCTTCGAATTTCTAGTATCGTTGGATCATGTCTTCACCAGTCTAACGCTCCGTTCTCGTCTTTGGAAAGCTTTTATCCCTCCACTCGCGTGCTTGGTCTGTAGCACCTTAATTTTTTTCGGTAAATGGTAAATTCATAAAAGAGTGTAAAGAAGTAGCTTAGCCAGGACCAGAGTGGTCCTGACTAAGTCTACAATGCAACAGAGTTTATCAACATACAAACATAGGGCCTAAGAAAAACCCTAGTACTCCCGGTAGGCATGCAAACCTCCTGAACGTACCATCTACCATCAACTGATTGTAAAAATAAATAAAATACACCACCTGGCACTGTCCACAAGGCCCCTCCACCTTCGGCAATGCCATCAACAAAAAGGGACACTCATAGACAAACAAACTGCCTAGTCAACGGATCAAGATATCATTCACCTTCGGCAAAGCCATCAGCAAATGAGTCTCAAGTCCGGGATATAAAAACAAAACAAACATGTGCAAGCCAAGAGCATAATACAACTCTGGCATAAAAACGTACAAAGTGCTAAATCTCAAACCTCTCTCCAACTCTAGCTGGAAAGGCCTCATAAAGTAATCTGTAGGTATGCCCTCTAATCATCCGGACCAGGATATCAATGGGGATCCTGTTCCGGTCAAACACCAGGGCATTCTTAGAATGCCACAAGTAGTAGATCGTCGCTGAGAAGGCGTATATGCGTTCTCTGCTCGTCCAGCTCCTCCCTGGTACAGTATGTAGGAGATATGCTATGACGTCTGCCCTCATGGTCATATCTGTGGACATCCTGAATCCGTAGCAGACCTGCCTCCAAACCTCCCTCGCATAAGTGTAGCCAAAGAACAAGTAATCGTGTGACTCATTCTCCAGGCCGCACCAGTGGCAGGTAGGGTCTATGTCAAGGAAGTGTAATCTGTCTCTGGTGGATAGACGTCCTAGAATCGCCATCCAAAGGATAAAACAGTGCTTGGGCGTGTTGCCCGTGTCCCATACTATCCTGAACTAGTCCATCTCCTCTCCATGCTCTTTGATCATGTCGTAGGCGTCTGTAACTCTGAACTTGCCACCATGGCAGCAACTCTCAAGTACCTCATCCAATTTCGTCTCCTCATCCACAAACGTGGCTACCTCATCTCTGGCTCCGATTATAGCCTTCACCAGAGGCGAGTCACGTCTGTGGGGCATCCAGTGGTTTGGCTCGACCACCTGTAAGTATCTGTGGTGGATCCACCTCACCCAAAGGCTGTCCCTCTTAGCATGAATGTGCCAGTAGTACTTACACATAAATGCCGAGTTCCAACACCTAAGGTTACGGAGACCCAACCCACCCTCTCTCCTGGGGATGCAAACTCGCGTCCAAGCTACTCTGGGCCAGATCCAAAGGAACTGTCAGCATAGTCCTGTCAGCCTATCCATCACCAGCGCGGGAACCAGTAGTATAGACAGCCAGAAGCTCTCCGTACCCTGAAGGACCGTCCTGATAAGCTCGAGTCTACCTGCAAAAGACAAATGTCTCTTGTTCCACGCACAGATGTACCTCCCAATCTTGTCCATGAGTGGGGTGTAATCAGCTGCCCGTAAAACATGAGGTGCTATGGGGATTCCCAAATATCGGAAAGGAAAGATTTCCGTAGAGAATCCCGAAAGCGAGGTTAATTCATTTGCCTCTGTTTCAGAAGCAGAGGCAAGGAAAATTGAAGATTTCGGGAGGCTAACTGCTAATCCCGAAATCTTCTCAAATCTGCGTAAGCAGTCCATAAGGATGCTTACTGATTGAACATCCCCTCTGCAGAAGAGGACGACATCATCCGCATACATCAGGTGAGAAATCCTAAGTTCCTCACAGTGTTTATGAAAACGGAAATCAAACCTAGAAGTCTCGTTGCGTATCATCCTGGAAAGGAATTCCATGCAGATGACAAATAGCAACGGAGACATAGGACACCCTTGCCTAAGCCACGCTTCCCCGGAAATAACCCATGCATTGTCTTATTTACCCGGATGGAGTAGGATGTCGTGGTGACACACTCCATCACCCAGTCAATGAACCTGGTCGGGAAACTCAACTCTGTCATGGCATAGCGGAGGAACTGCCAGGATATCGTGTCATAAGCTTTAGCTAAGTCAATGTTCATGAAACACCGTTTGTATCCCTCTTGACACTATATCTCCGTAAAAGTTCCTGAACAAGAAAAATGTTATCTGACATCAACCTCCCTGGAATGAAAGCAGATTGTGCCGGGTCAATGAGATACCCAAGACATGGCCCTAATCTGTTTGCAATCAATTTAGTGATGATTTTATAGACAACATTACAACAAGAGATAGGCCTAAACTGGTCTACTTGAGTTGGGAATCTACTTTTTCTATCAAAGAAACCGAGGTATGGTTAATTTGCCTAAGCAGTTTCCCATTAACAAAGAACTCCTTAACAGCAGCACAAACCTCACTCCCAGTCGTCTCCCAAGTTTGCTTAAGGAACTTGGAAGAGAAACCATCTGGACCCGGTGCCCTAAAGTCTCCAATCGAACAGAGAGCCTGCTTAATCTCATCATTAGAAACTGGTCCAATAAGTCTCCCCTGGTCCAGATCCTTAACCCGTGGTCCCACCGCAAACCAATCCCTCGGAGGTACCTCTACCTACCTCTCAGTCCCAAACAACCCCTGATAATACGTCAGAAACTCATCCACTACTTCTTCCAGAGAAGTGGTGGTAAAGCCATTAGGTAAATGGAGTGCGGGAATAAAATTCCTTTGTCCATTTGCCTTCATGAGACCATGAAAGTAAGATGTAGTCCTATCACTGTTAAGGACATACCTCGACTTAGCCTGTAGTTCAAAGAAGCTCCTCTCAGTAGAAGAAAGCCTGTTGGCTTTCGTTCTACAACCATCCAGCTGGGCCCGCATGGCCTCAGATGTCGGATCCAACCTAACACTCTCAAGGCAAGTGGCATACTCCTCATTGGCCACTTTGGCCTTCTCAGAGATGTGACCAAAATGCCTCCTATTTAACCCACGTAGAGGTCCTTTCATACCCCTAAGAAGGCTACAAAGGCGGAATTGATAGGTCCCCCTAAGGTGACACTTCCAGTTCTCCTCAACAATCTCCTGGAACTGGTCATGGCCCGTCCACATATTAAAGAACTTGAAATTAGGCTTTCCAGCCCGGGGACGTCGAATAAGATGCGCTATAGCCGGCTTATGATCCGAAAACTGCCACTTATTCGGAAAACTAGCACGGCAATACATCTCCTGGTCCAACCAGTCAGAATTAACAAAAATCTTGTCTATCCTACTCCAGATGGTACCATTAGTCCAAGTGAACTTGTTATCACTTGTGAAAGGTACATATGTGAGACCTAGATCCTGACATGCATCCAACATACCCCTGCACTCGTACATCCGTACAGGCTCCCCATTAATCCTCTCATCAGGATACATGACATTATTAAAGTCCCCCAAAACCATCCAAGGCAAAGTGTAGTCCCTAAACCAACGTCTAATGGGGTCCCACACTTGCCTTCTATAGGCAATGCTACCTTTCCCTAGACAAAACACACCCCGTACTGCACTCCAATTACTCTACAAGTAACTAAAACAGTAATAAACTGCTCCCCAATCTCTCTTACAGCAAGGTCAAGACGGGTATCATCCCAGAGAACAAGTATGCCGCACCTATCATCAACCTCAAAGTTAGTGACATACTTCCAGTTTGGGAAACTGGAAGCCATCACACGATGGATATCTAAAGGTCTAGACTCGTACTTGGTCTCCAGTACACCACATAAGCACCCATCAAACTCCCTCAGAAGCTCGGTCAACCCTTTTTGTTTCCGGGGTTGGGTAAACCCTTGGATATTCCAAGAGATGACACTCATCGGGAGACTGTTTGTCTTGTGGTCCTCCCCTGGGCCCTGATATCCGCCCTCATCTGTGAACTAGAGGCTAGCCTCGTAGACTTACGCTCCGGGATAGCTACCACTTCCCTCCTCTGCTGCTTCCTAATTCTAGGGGCTATAGTCATTTCTTGGGTCCTAGCCTTACCATTGCTGTCTCTGATCTTCTGGGTGCGGTGTGCACGCCTGTTAGATCGCAATTGGACTCTCTGTAACCCCTCATCCCTGTCAGTATCTTTACCATTATCTGTCTCAAGGTCCAGGGCTTTAAAGGAATTATAAGTTTTGATGTTAGGGGTACTAAAGGACTTCCTCTTACTCTCAACACTAACCTGCTCAACCTCTCTATCCTGATCGGACTCCTCTGTACTATCCTCTGACTCCTCCTCAACCTCCGTGGTTTCCTCATATCTGTGTCTTCTAGTGTCCACCTCAGTCTCACTACCCTCAGTGTAGGTATCATCTGTGCTGGAATCATCAGATCCCATATCCGTACTACTGTTCTCATCCTCAGACCTAATCTCTTCCTCCCTCTCAACAACAGTACTCTTTTTCCCAGAGGAATGTTTGGAATTCAAGAAAGAATCCAAGCACAAGATCAAGGAGAAGGAGAAGAGAGAAGAAGAACGTGAAGAAGCTGGAAAGGAAGTGAGAAACCCTTGATCAGAAGCCAAGGACGAGACTTAAGAAGGAAGAAAGGAAAGGTAAAGCAAGGTCCAACCGGTCAACAAAGCCTGCTGCAGCCGCAAGAAACCGCAGGGGCTGTTCCCTGAGCTGCAGGGGAGGAAACCTGCTGGGGCGACCCAAAGCACCCGCAGGGGAGGCTCAGCTCCTAAAGGTGAAGGCTCTTACACAAACAATATTTAAGGTAAGAAAGAAGTACTTGATTAACCTTTCTTTAAAGGAAAGCACTAGAGGGGTATAAAAATTAATATAAAGTATTTAGCTAGGAGACCTACTAAAGAAGGAGCAACTTTACTTGCTGTATCAAGCAAAATCAAAATATTTGGGAATGCATACCATAGCTAAAAAATATAATGTAATTTATCCTCAACTTCATTGCTTCCAACACTTTCATCGTTTCTTTTGGTGTGAATTGGAAACCTACCTTGAAAAAATAAATCAAAGATTAAATGTTTTACATTCTTATCAATATCACATAATAAGTTGATTTCACATTTTATTTATTCGTTAAATCAAGTGTTGTCCATAAGAATTGAAGGATTTTGACAAACTATTGATTTCACATTTCATTTATTCTGGATCCAAATTAAACCAGTATCAAGGGCAAGCATATGAAGATATGGATTTTGACAAACTATTGATTTTGGATCCACGTTTGACCAAACATTAGGTGACTATTTTAATAAACCTAACATGGATACATAGTTGTAATAAAATGAGATGTATAAATTTCATCTTGTCTTGTGTGATATGAAAGATAACAAAACAACAATCAATTAGCAGGCGGGACTTTGGGTTGAGTGATAGCAATTATGAATAGTTCATTCAATTCCTTCTCTATAGCCTTGTCTTCGTCATTCTTTTTATGCATATGCAACCAACCATAATTAGGCATGATGTACCAAGGTATGTATATTTTCATACTATGCATGCAATTGGAACCATTAATGTATGTTGTCCTACTATGTATGCAAAATGTCATCAACTTAAACATGCAAGCCATTATTTGAAGTAACTTGTTTGGATAAAAGGATTGTTTTGAGGAGATTATGCCTTTGATCTGAATGTCAATTGTCAAATAGAACACGGAAGGCATGGTTTCAAATTCCAAAGGTATAAATCTTAATTCTCTATCCTAGTGCACTCTCAAGTTAAGACCTATTGGAAACAATATGTAGGTGACCAAATTGCCGAATATGGAGTATAAGCAAATCAATTCATTGACAACAATAAAAAAAAATTCCAACATAGAAACCAAATGAATTGATGGTAAAGCTGGATGTAGAAATCGTATACTATAAGGATTTGCCATGCATTTTGACCACTAAAGGAAGATACTCGTCACAATCAAGATTTAATAAATAGAATAAAGAATAAAAGTTGTAACGCCCGGAATTTTATTCCGGACTTAGAGCGCCTTGTAGATTATCCCGTAGGTCTGAGATGCCGAGTGCTGGGACTTATTCCTAAGAAAATCCCGAGCCGACTCGTCGTTTTCCCTCTTTCCCGCGTTCCGACCTTTCGTTCCGAGTCGAAGTGACAAGGGGTCATTTCCGACCTCTCGTTCCGGGAAGATGGCTGTTGTCCCATCTTGGCAGCCTTGTCCCCTTCCCTCTCTCTCTCCTCTCTTTCTCTTTCACGTTTTTTCCCTTCCCTCACTCTTCCTCTCTTTGCTCTCATGGCTTCCATTCCCTTCTTCCATTTGTGTGTGAAGATCTTGGTGCTGGACAACTTGAGGAGGCTACAGATCTGGTGTGGTAAGTCCCTTTCCTTCCTTCTTTCCTTCCTTTCCATGGCTGATCACCCATTCCTTCTTCCCTCCTTCATTCATGGCCATGGATGAAGCTTTGAGAGGTTTTCACTCAAGTCCTTTGCATGTTTGAAATCTTAGCTCGATTAGGTCGAGGAGAGGTGCCTAAGACCTGTGGTGGGTGTTTGGAGAAGATCCAGCAAGAGAAGAAAGACTTTGGAGCCAAGAAGCCACGATCAAAGACGACATTCTACAACACGACTGCGGGGACGGACCATCACGCCGCGGGCGCGGCAGGCCGCGGGGACGGCTCAGCACAGTCGCGGGTGCGGCCCGGCACCGCCGCGGGGACGGCGGCAGACTCACGGACCAGCACCGCCGCGGGTGCGGCTCGGCATGGCCGCGTGGGCGGCGGCGTACTCCGGGGCTCCGGACAAGACCTCCGCGGGGGCGGCTCCCTTCCGCCGCGGGTGCGGCCGGCAGCACCGCTGGGGGCGGCCTCTGGTTCCGCAAGGGCGGCTCCTGCTCCGCCGGGGCGCCAGCTTGACTCCGCGACTGCGTTTCTTCGATAGTAGGTTCCTCCTCTCCTTTCCTCTTCGTTCCTTCCTTAGTATTGATGTTGGATCATGTTAGTAGCATGCCTAGGATGGATCTAGAGTAGCATGGAATGCCACTTAGTGGTTGTGAACCTAGGAGCCCTTAAGGCTCGATGTAAGTGATGGATATGAGCATGTGAGCATGATGGATCTTCTAGGCTAGCTTGTGCCTCTTTTGTTGAGTATTTATATCTTGTGGAATTATGGATTGTTGTAGGCTGTTGCATGTGTTGAGAGTGTGATGAGTACTTGGTACCTAGGATAGATTCCTAGTTTGAGGGTTAGGTGATCTTGCGTAGATCACTAGAGTGAAGTCTAAGACTTTTTGAGTGTGAGTATGTATTGATATGCATATCTCTTGTGAGCAGGTTGTGGGCTTCCTCCTTAAGGAAGAAAGAGTGTGGTTGACTTGGGTTTGGTGACGAGGTAAGTCTCCGGACTTACTTAGCTCGTATTTTATGTATTAGTATTGTTGTGTGTTTGGTGGTGTGTGTTTATGTTATGTTATAACGTGTAAAACGGTAATTAGGACCACCGACCCTATATGAATATATTGGCCCAAGTGTATGAGAACGGGCGGTGACCATACTGCCTAGCCCATAGTGAGGTCTAGGGGATTCTCGGCGACTAGCCCGGCAGGTTAGATGGGCGGATGCATTCGCACCATTCCTTGCCGGTAAGTGGGGACCGAGGCGAGACCATTGGGGTCTCGTGTCACAAAAGAAGTTGAACTAGATTGGAATACGACTTAATAATAAAAGATAAGGAACCGGACTTGTGTGATTTATGTTTTGTGTTATGGATGTGTTTGTGCCTTCACCGCTTTCCTAATATCTAGAATATGAGCTAACGGTTTAAAACCGTTATGTAGTTGACTTGCAGGTTAGGGATGCCGCCGAGTGAGGTGGAGGAGTAGACAACCGGTTTCTCCGTACATTATAGGACGGGGATGTTTTGAGTCATATTTCATGTTCTTGTTTATGGATTGTCGTATGTTTAGAATTCGGATATTTACGTTGTTTTGAGGACTCGGCTGAGTTTCCAAGTTGTAGTTTCTTACTTTTCGTTTCCGCATACATTAAAAACATATTTGAGTTTTTGCCTTTATTTGTTCCATGTTGGAAGGTCCGGTGAAATTGTTGTCAAGCTACGGGTCGGGACCCATTGTGAGGTCTCGCCCAGTAGCGCCCTGAGTCCTGCGGATTTGGGGTGTTACAAAAGTGGTATCAGAGCCCTAGGTTGACAACAATGGCACTCGCAATCTTTTAAAGGCCGAATGAGGTATAAAACAGAACCCACACGGGTTCTGACTTTTCGTTTTCAAAATCATATGCATGAGTCGGGTTTGGGTTGGAATGTACGGGACCACCACTCCTTTCGCAAACCTCGGCGACATAGATCTCTGGATTAGAAATAGGTATATATAGTTATATATATGACCTTAGGATGTTTGTGGATTTGTATGTACCTAGCTACGTATGTGACCTTAGGATGTTTTGGACTTGTATGTTTTGGATGTGCTTTATGACTATGTTTACCTTATGCTTTTAGAAGTATTATCATACGAGATCATAATAGCACCTATGTGTTTATACATAAGTAAACTCCATACGCTATTATATAGCACGTACGAGAGCTACCGCTTACGTAGGACCCGCTAGGGGTAGACCCTCTCTTTCCCCTACCGTTCCGAGACGGGATGAGTAGGAAGACCTCCAGGAGCGAGAGGTCGGGGACGTATCCCCATTGCGGACCCGCCAGTTTTGGATCCACCAGTAGATAAGGTTCCCGTAGAGGACGTCTCTGAGAGCATCGTTCAGGCTAGGGTTAGGACCGTTGGGAGGTCCGGGCGCAGAGTTCTCCATCTGCCAGGACCAGGGGAGCATCCATTGGAGCTACCGTGTTTGAGGACTACGTACGACAAGAACAATGGAGATAGCAAAATGAAGTTCTTCAAGAAGACGCGTGGACAACTAAAGGTGCGAATCTAGGAGGAGATGGGTGCATTCTAACAAGATTAAAAAGGCGGTGTTCCATCACGAGAAGTGAAGCTGTCCTTAGATGCTCTAAGCTTTGAAATCAAGATGAGAACGCGATCGAACCAAGTTTGAAAGATGTAGGATACCGTAAGTTAAGCTTACGAGGTACCATTAGGCGAAGAGTTAACTTTACGAGAGTTATGAGAAGAATGGCAAGGTGGGGATAGACGCGGAGTTGACCGGTTTCCTTTATGACGATAAGGCGAAGAAACACCAAAAAGGAGGAAGTGTGTATAAATGATGATCCTAAGAAGATGAGAGCAAGACGTGATGCTAACTAATGTTAGAATGAGCTAACGGTTAAGCCTATGAAGGCGAGTCATGTGACTCAACAACGCCGAGAAGGGTATATTTATCTCGCATAAGAAAAAGGAAGCGTGGAATGAAGAATGAGCTAACGGAGTTTAAGGTACCCCGAGTAGGTAGCCTTCATGAGAATGGTAACATGGAAGCACAGAAAAATGGTAAGTCTTTGACATGCGAAGAAGGTCCGTTATTAGCTAATTGGTGACAACAGAGAACGCGCATGTGCGGGTGGTCTATAGATGAGTGTGAGGGAGAGTAACCAGGCTGTGGAATCCTAAAGGAACGGTAACAAGAGCTTAGATTATATCTTAAACTCTTGTTTTGAAGTTGTTATGGAGAACACCAGTTGCGGGAAGAGAGATGGGTACCTCCATTGGTACATCGACTACAATGAGCCGAACAAGATTACAATGAAGAACAAGTACCCCCTTACCACGTGTAGATGATCTACTCGACCGGTTGCAAGGGTCTGTGGTCTCTTCTAAAATTGAGTTGAGGTTTGTTTGTCACCAATGGAGAAGTCGAGACTGGGATAGTGCAAACATGGCTTTCTGGACGAACCATGGTCACTACGAGTTGCAGTGATTCCATATGGGGTTACTAATGCCCGAATAGGACATTCTGGTCTACTCTCGAAGAAGAGAGAAGTTGTATGACCAGTTGTCTCGGGATGACAACCCCCGAAGGATGTGAAAGATGTTGCAAGTTTCTTGGAGGGGCCGATCATTACCGGATTGTGGAAAGATTCTCCAAGTAACACCAGCCATGGCTAACCCACTACGGATGACGATGAAGTATCGAGTGGGGCGAAAATGGTCAATGGAGTTGTGAGGGTTATGAGGAGATTCATTGGTGCAACGGTTTTGAAATTGGCTCGAGGTACGATCGGTTTGAAGTGTACACGCGATTCTTCAAGATATGGTCTTGACTGAGTATCGAGAGACGATGTAAAATTTATAGCATACATGTCTCGTTAGTAGAAGCAGTGAGGAGAAAAGTACTTCCTTCATTGCTTAGAACTTGCAATAAGAATTGAGGAAAAGTAACATCGAAGTTTGGTTTGACAAGAACCAAAGCCAACGGTGTAATTGGAAGTTCGATCTTCTTTGTTAGAGACAAGCAAAGAAGAAACATAATGAAAATGTTGTAGTGAGGAAGACCCGAGAAGGAAGTTGAGTTTCTGATACATCGGACCTTTTTGAGATCTTAGCGCAAGTTGGGAAAGTGTTTTACCGGCTAGCATGGCCTCCGAGAGTAAAGGGTGTTCACCCGGCGTTTCAAGTGTATCAATCGAGAGAGGAGGATGTGCCGAAGACGGCATTCAGGACAAGATACGGCCATTATGAGTTTGTCGTGATGCCATTTGGGCTCACGAATGCACCCGCCGTCTTCACGAAGTTGATGAACGACATCTTCATCGACTTCTTGGACCAGTTCGTGGTAATGTTTATAGACAACATCTTAGTCTACTCCCGGAGTAGAGAGGAGCATGAGGAATACCTGAGGACGGTGCTTCGAGTCCTCCAAGATAAAGAGCTTTACGCTAAGCTCTCTAAGTGCGAGTTTTAGATGTCCGAGGTGGCACTTCTGAGTCATATAGTTTCCGCCGAGGGTGTCATGGTTGACCCGGCGAAGATAGAGTTTGTTTCCTCATGACCGCCTCCTAAGACGGTCAAGGAAGTGCGCAGTTTCTTAGGCTTAGCGGGATACTATCTCCATTTTGTTGAGGGTTTCTCCGTGATTGCACGACCGCTCACTTCCTTGCTGAAGAAGTCTACCAAGTTCGTTTGGTCCGAGCCTTGTCAACACAGTTTCGAGGAGCTGAAGAGGAGGCTGACCTCCGCTCCTGTTTTAGCCAGCCTGAGGGCGTGGAGGTTTTTGTAGTGTATAGTGACGCCTCCAAGCTAGGACTGGAGTGCGTTTTGATGCAAAGAGGTAGGGTTATTGCGTACGCTTCTCGGCAGCTGAAGCCGTACGAGGAGAATAACCCTACCCAGGATCTTGAGCTAGCGGCAGTGATTCATGCCCTGCAGATCTGACGACATTACCTGTACGAGGATACGTGCCAGATCTTTACAGACCATAAGAGTTTGAAGTATCTATTCACTCAGCGGGAGTTGAATAACCGCTAGAAGAGGTTGCTGGAGCTCATTAAGGACTTTGACTTGGAGATTTTGTACCATCCCGGGAAGGCGAACGTAGTCGTCGATGCCTTGAGTCGGAGGAAACCTCGGGAGGAGGTGATAGCTCGGCTTACGGTTCAGCCTCAGCTGCAGAGGGATTTGATGGGTTTGGAGTTGGATATCCGGTTCCCGGGTACGGACTATTGTTTGTCCGAGTTGGAGGTACTACCTTACCTGTCCGGAGAGATCCTGCAGAAGCTAGAGAGATGTCCCACTTTGATGAGGATCCGGGACAGGATGTCCCGAGGAGAGGCACCGCAGTTATCACGGGAGAAGACGGGCTACGGAGACGTCAGGGACGTATTTGTGTACCGTCGGATCAGGAGCTGAGAGAGCGGATTTTGCACGAGGCCCATTCCACACCTTACTCAGTGCACCCAGGCATGAGTAAGATGTACCAGGACATTAGGAGATTTTATTGGTGGGGCGGGCTTAAGCTCGATGTAGCTAGATATGTGGCCCAATGCGCGACCTGCCAGCAGGTCAAGATCGAGCACCAGAGACGGAGGAGAACTTCACCCACCGCCCACGTCTCAGTGGAAGTGGGAGGGCATATCCACAACTGTTAGAATGTGAGATTACATGGAATACTGAGGACCATCATCTCGGACAGGGACGGGCGTTTTACCTCGAGGTGCTGTCACGTGTCAATCGGGATGGCACCGTATAAGGCATTATATGGACGGAGATGCCGTACTCCCTTATGTTGGGACGAGCGGGGGAGTTTTAGCGTTGTAGCTCCAGATCAGGTACGAGACAACGTGGCTAGAGTTGCTTTGATCCGAGAGAGAATGTTGACCGTGCAGAGCCGTCAGAGGTCATATGTGGATAGGAGGTGTAGACCTCTCGAGTTCAGGGTAGGAGCTCAGGTGTGGTTCAGGGTATCACCGACGCGGGGCGTCAGGCGATTCGGCATTAAGGGGAAGTTAAGCCCCGATATGTCGGTCCATTCGAGATCTTGGAGAGAGTCGGTGAGGTGGCATACCGGTTAGCATTGCCACCTCGGTTAGAGGGTATACACCCGGTATTTCATGTCTCTCAGCTGAGAGAGTACATACACGACTTGAGACACATCATCAGTCACGAGGACCTAGTGGTCGAACCGGACCATACTTTTGTAGAGCATTCTATAGCAGTTTTAGAGCGGAGCACGAGGCGCCTTTGATCGAAGGAGATACCGATACTGAGAGTGCAGTGGTCGAGGCGAGGAGCCGACGAGGCTACATAGGAGACGGAGGATAATATCCGGAGGAACTATCCTGAGTTTTACGCAGATTTAGCGACATCGATAGGACCGTCAGGCTAGTCCCGAGATCTTCCTTGGTTGTTCTGGGTGATTATGTGATTTTGTTTGAGATATGTGTACCTTGCGACGTCTTGATTTGATGCTATACGTAGACTTGGATTAGAGCCGATAGTTGACGTTTTATGAGTTCCACGTGGTTACGTGACGCGTTTGTCCGAGAGTGTTGGGTTTAGCAAGTTTTGGGACGAAACTTGTTTTTAGGGGGGTTAGTTGTAACGCCCGGAATTTTATTCCGGACTTAGAGCGCCTTGTAGGTTATCCCGTAGGTCCGAGATGCCGAGTGCCGGGACTTATTCCTAAGAAAAATCCCGAGCCGACTCGTCGTTTTCCCTCTTTTCCGCGTTCCGACCTTTCGTTCCGAGTCGAAGTGACAAGGGGTCATTTCCGACCCCTCGTTCCGGGAAAAAGAGGACAAGATGGCTGCTGTCCCATCTTGGCAGCCTTGTCCCCTTCCCTCTCTCTCTCCTCTCTTTCTCTTTCACGTTTTTTCCCTTCCCTCACTCTTCCTCTCTTTGCTCTCATGGCTTCCATTCCCTTCTTCCATTTGTGTGTGAAGATCTTGGTGCTGGACAACTTGAGGAGGCTACAGATCTGGTGTGGTAAGTCCCTTTGCTTCCTTCTTTCCTTCCTTTCCATGGCTGATCACCCATTCCTTCTTCCCTCCTTCATCCATGGCCATGGATGAAGCTTTCAGAGGTTTTCACTCAAGTCCTTTGCATGCTTGAAATCTTAGCTCGATTAGGTCGAGGAGAGGTGCCTAAAACCTGTGGTGGGTGTTTGGAGAAGATCCAGCAAGAGAAGAAAGACTTTGGAGCCAAGAAGCCACGATCGAAGACGAAGAAGACGATATTCTGCAACACGACCGCGGGGGCGGCTCAGCACAGCCGCGGGGGCGGCTCAGCACAGCCGCGGGTGCGGCCAGGCACCGCCGCGGGTGCGGCTCGGCATGGCCGCGGGGGCGGCGGCAGACTCCGGGGCTCCGGACAAGACCTCCGCAGAGGCGGCTCCCTTCCGCCGCGGGTGCGACCGGCAGCACCGCTGGGGACGGCCTCTGGTTCCGCAGGGGCGGCTCCTGCTTTGCCGGGGCGCCAGCTTGACTCCGCGACTGCGTTTCTTCGACAGTAGGTTCCTCCTCTCCTTTCCTCTTCATTCCTTCCTTAGTATTGATGTTGAATCATGTTAGTAGCATGCCTAAGATGGATCTAGAGTAGCTTGGAATGCCACTTAGTGGTTGTGAACCTAGGAGCCCTTAAGGCTCGATGTAAGTGATGGATATGAGCATGTGAGCATGATGGATCTTCTAGACTAGCTTGTGCCTCTTTGGTTGAGGATTTATATCTTGTGGAATTATGGATTGTTGTAGGCTGTTGCATGTGTTGAGAGTGTGATGAGTACTTGGTACCTAGGATGCATTCCTAGTTTGAGGGTTAGGTGATCTTGCGTAGATCACTAGAGTGAAGTCTAAGACTTTTTGAGTGTGAGTATGTATTGATATGCATATCTCTTGTGAGCAGGTTGTGGGCTTCCTCCTTAAGGAAGCAAGAGTGTGGTTGGCTTGGGTTTGGTGACGAGGTAAGTCTCCGGACTTACTTAGCTCGTATTTTATGTATTAGTATTGTTGTGTGTTTGGTGGTGTGTGTTTATGTTTTGTTATAACTTGTAAAACGGTAATTAGGATCACCGACCCTATATGATTATATTGGCCCAAGTGTATGAGAACGGGCGGTGACAATACTGCCTAGCCCATAGTGAGGTCTAGGGGATTCTCGGCGACTAGCCCGACGGGTTAGATGGGCGGATGCATTCGCACCTTGCCGGTAAGTGGGGACCGAGGCGAGACCATTGGGGTCTCGTGTCACAAAAGAAGTTGAACTAGATTGGAATACGACTTAATAATACAAGATAAGGAACCGGACTTGTGTGATTTATGTTTTGTGTTATGGATGTGTTTGTGCCTTCACCGCTTTCCTAATATCTAGAATATGAGCTAACGGTTTAAAACCGTTATGTAGTTGACTTGCAGGTTAGGGATGCCGCCGAGTGAGGTGGAGGAGTGGACAACCGGGGTCTCCGTACATTATAGGACGGGGATGTTTTGAGTCATATTTCATGTTCTTGTTTATGGATTATCGTATGTTTAGAATTCGGATCTATTTACGTTGTTTTGAGGACTCGGCTGAGTTTCCAAGTTGTAGTTTCTTACTTTTCGTTTCCGCATACATTAAAAACATATTTGAGTTTTCGCCTTTATTTGTGCCATGTTGGAAGGTCCGGTGAAATTGTTGTCAAGCTACGGGTCGGGACCCATTGTGAGGTCTCGCCCAGTAGCGCCCCGAGTCCCGCGGATTTGGGGTGTTATAAAAATTAGACTCAAGATGATGTAGATCAAGAATCAACACAAAGGAAACAAACCAAGCATTGTATTTATAACATAGAGTATTAACTATATTGGTCGGACAAGAAACATCTTTTACTCCTGAATCGAGATGTATGACACAATTTTGCCTGCAAAAAGTCAATCCAAAACAATCTTCATTAATGACAGACTAAATGACTTGCTAGAAGTATATAAACAAAGAGAATAAATGTTTAAATTACTATTCATTTGATTCATCATTTTGACAAGAGTTTGTGAAGTGGTCCACCAAAATCCAAACCTACAACCTAGAAAACCATAATAGATGAAAGGGTTCAAGGGCTACAATGTAATTATAGTGAGGACCCACCATTCAAAACCTCAATTATAAGGTGAAAAAGTATTAAATTGCTGAAAAGCAGTTCATTGAAGATCTAGACACAAACTTGCGAATTAGTCCGAATGAAGACATAATTGTAACACCCCGAATCCGTAGGACTCGAGGTGCTACTGGGCTAGGATCTCACAATGGATCCTGACCCTAGCCTGACAACAAGTTCACTGGATCTTACAACAAGACATAGATAGATTAAAACCAAAACATAAAACTATAATATATAAATCAAAAGGTTTATACAGAAGAGCCGCTGAGTACAAAATAAACATGTACTGTACATACAAAATGTCCCCAAAACCCTCGCATAACCCTAGTGTACGGAGCCCTCAGCGGATCACCCCATCTGGATCACTCTACAACTCTCCTAACCTGCAAAGGATCTACAACACGGTATAAAACCGTTAGATAACCACACACATATATATAGAAGATGCATAAGCATAATCACACATCAGGAAATAATAAACACCTCATCATGCTATCACACATTTACCCGGTTAATTATCTTTATAAGGTCCAACACTCAAATCGTATAAATAAGTGTATATAAACATATGTGACACGAGGTATATATAATCCTCGCCTCTGGGAAATAGTGCCAGCTGGAGTGGTGATACGGTCACCGTCCCCGTATACCCTATGGGAGTGGAGAAAGCCCGCCCCACAATCCAAATCTGGCCTGCCCGCAGAGAACCTCCAAACTCCTAGCGGGATGAAAGGACAAGTTGTCACGGCCCTACAATGGGCAGTCACTAAACCATAGGTCGGTAATCATCACTACGCATGCTATCAAGCATATATCACACACCACTCATGCATACATCCAATATAAGGATGGTAGCTAAGTATGTCCTATGGACTTAACTCAACCTCAGAATATCCTCAACCTGATCAGCTCCAAACCGGAGAACAACACTCCCTATACAAGACATAAAAAGATATCAAATCTCCTATCAGACAAAGGGGTCACACCTAGACCCAAGGGATCCATAAGGATCATATCCAACTTATAACCTTGATAAACAACTAAACCTCAAAGCCGTAACCGGCATAAAGCGATATCCTACTCATCATCATTCTATCCTCAGATACGTACCTAGCATGCTACTAACCCGCTCATACTAGGAAAGGAAAGGATCCATACTACTCTAGTAGATCCTGCACAAGGCGCACCTGCGTGACAAGAGGGACGCAGGGGCGAAGCAAGGCAAACCGCAGGCGCGGCGGCACAAGGACGCAGGCGCGGTGACCGTGGCCGCGGGGTGGCGGCTTCCGGGCGCAAGTGCGGTGACAATCTTCCGCAGGGGCGGCGGTACTAGAACGCGGGGGCGGCGACAGTGCAGAGTGGGATCCCGCGATTCCTCTTCGGCTCTCCACTTGAAGATTTCACGTCTTCATCATCCCAAAGCAACACACATACATATACATACACATTCCACTATCAATACAAGCCTAGATCATCTATCCTAAGCTAAGGCAAAGGAAAGGAATCAAAGAAGAAGAAAGAAGAAGAGAAGAGTAGCTCACCTACTGTTGTAGCCTAACCAGGCTGGAAAAGATCACAACCACCACTCAACTAGCTTCCAAGCTCAGTATAACACACAACATCAACATCAATCCACCAAAGCCACACAAAACTCTTCCAAACTCAAAGGAAGCCAAGAACAAGATCAAGGAGAGGAAAGGAAGCAAGAAGGACGTGAGAAACTGGTGAATGAAGACTGAAACCCTTCCTCACGAGCCAAAGAAGAGGCTTAAGGAGGAAGGAAAGGAAAAGGGTAAAGCACGGTCAAAGGGTCAACAAAGCCGGCTGCAGCCGCAGGAAACCGCAGAGGCGGGTTCCTTGGCCGCAAGGGCGGATCATGGCTCAACCGCAGGGGCGGCTCCCTAAACCCGCGGGGGCGGCTAAGACCAAAACAAGCTCCAAAAACTAAGGCTCTTACACCTCACCCCCCCCCCCCTAAAAACAAGTTTCGTCCCGAATTTTGTGAAGTCCTGAAACCACTCGGACTCAGAAGCCAAGGTATAACTCTCTCTATCGGAGGCATCACATCTCCGCACGTATGGTATCAACCTATATCACCCTATAACCTCAAGCACAAGCATGGAGGAACTCATCATCTCCAGCTACAAGATCCCTATATTATCCAAGGCATAGAGGAAAACCATCTCTAGCCATATCGTCATCACATCATAAAGGCATAGAGGAAAACCATCTCTAGCCGTATCATACTCATAACAGAAAGGCATGGAGGAAAAAAACATCTCCAGCAAAACTATGTCCACCAAAATAGCATGGAGGAATAACCATCTCCAGCTGAATCCTAATCGTATCACAATAGCATGGAGGAAAGAGCCATCTCCAGCTATAAACAGTAATCGTACTAGCACACAAGATCTAGTAAGATCACACATCATATCATAGCTAGTGCGAAAATAAACACATCATAGCATATAATCACATAAGCACAATACTCACCGAGATAGTACTAAGATCTACTCGTCGATCCTACAGGTATATCTATCTCGGCATAGAACTCTAGATAGTTCCTCTGAATACTATCCTCAGTCTCCCATGTGTGAGACCCCTATTCTTTCGGACCGAGATCGGACCATATCCGAGATTGGCTTTGTGCCGAGATTGGCCTTTCCGCACCCGCGGGCATGACCGCCGCCCCTGCGGGTTCCCGCCCCTGCGGCTCATGGGACCGCCCCTGCGGTTTCCGGCGGCTGCAGCCGGTTTTGTTGACTCTCTTGACTCGTGCTTTACCTTTGCCTTACTTCTTTCCTTCCCTTGGCTGATCAAGGGTTACTTCTTCATTTCCAAACCAGCTTTTACGTCCTCCTTGCTACTCCTTCACCTTCCTTTGTCCTTGTCTTGGTTTCCTTTGGTTTGGAAGAGTTTTGTTGTGGCTTTGTGGTTGATGATGATGCTAGTGTGTGTGTTGCTGAGCTTAGAAGCCAGCTTTGGTGTGTGTTGATCCTCCCTGCAACCTAGGATCTTCAGTAGTGGTGAGTGCTTGCTTCTTCTCCTTCTCTTCTTCTTTGATTTAATCTTTCTAGCTTAGGATTAGATGTATGCTAAGGGTATTGATGGTTGGAATGTGTATGTGCATGTGGTGTGTGGATTTGGAATGGTAAGGACGTGATTTGATCACGTGAAGAGCCGAAGAAGAATCACGAGATCTTGTTCTGCACTGTCGCCGCCCCCGCGGCCAGAAGTCACCGCCCCTGCGGACCTTGTGCCGCAGCGCCCGCGCCGTGCCAGCGCTGTGCCTGCGTTGCCAACGACCCTTGCCACCACCCCCGCGGTTGAGTGCCACCGCGCCCGCGGTTTCCTGCGTTCCGCCCCTGCGTCCTCCGTTCACGCAGGTGCGTCTTGTCCCGGGACTACCTATAGTTAGGTAGTTCCTTTCCTTTCTAGTATGAGAAACTTAGTACCATGCTAGGATTCGGATGTTGACGAGTATGATACAGAAACACCGGTTAGGGCTTTGAGGTTTACGAGTTGGATATGATCCCTTATGGATCCCTTGGGTCTAGGTGTGACCCCTTTGTGTGATAGTAGATTGATATATGTATATGTACCTTGTATAGGCTGTGTTATCCTCCAGTTTGGAGTTGACGTTTCTGAGAGTTGTTCGTAGCGAGTTACTTCTGAGATCGAGGTAAGTCCATAGGACTTACTTAGCTACTATCCTTATATTGGATGTATGCTTGAGTGGTGTGTGTGTTATATTCTTTATAGCATGTGTTATTATGGTCACCGACCTATGTTATACTGACCGCCCATTGTAGTGGCCGTGATAACCTTTCTCTTTCATCCCGTAGTGGAGTCTTGGAGGTTCTCTGTAGTCAGGCCAAATCTGGTATACGGGAAGGACCCTCACCACTCCCATAGGGTACACGGGAGGTGTGCTTATACTACTCCAGCTGGCTAGAGTACTCAGAGGCGGGGATTATATTCCTCGTGTCACATATCTTCATATAAATCTATTTATACGATTAAGTGATTCGACTTATTAAAAATAATAAACCGGGTAAATGTTTGATATCATGGTGAAGTGTTTATTATTTCTGATGTGTGTTTGTGCTCTAGCATCTTCTTATATATGTGTATAGTTAGCTAACGGTTCCATACCGTGTTGTAGATCCTTTGCAGGATAGGAGAGCTGCAGAGTAATCCGGAGAGGTGATCTGCTGAGGGTTCCGTACACGGGGACGATATCGTGGTTGGGATATTTATATTGTACGGGTTTATGTTTTGACCTTTTGTACTCAACAGTACCTTGTATCACCTTTTTGACATGTATATATATATATATATATATATATCAGTTTTATGTTTTGTTTTAATCTATTGGTGCCTTGTTGTAAGATTCAGTGAAGTTGTTGTCAGGCTAGGGTCAGGATCCATTGTGAGATCCTAGCCCAGTAGCACTCCGAGTCCTACGGATTTGGGGTGTTACAAAGTTGGTATCAGAGCCCAGGTTGACAACAATGGCACTAGTAATCTGCAATAAAGTTTGAATAGATAAATAAACAGAACCCGAAAGGGGTCTGACTTTTCAAAAGGATTTGGTTTTTAAATGAGTACAAATGTTTTGGGTTATTGTATACCTGAACCATCGCTCCTCTGAAGATCTCGACAGTATAGATATATATAGATATTCTGCTGTGATTGATCTGTTATGTATCTATACATATGGCATATATATAGCCTTCTAAGTTAGGTTTGCGTCTTCTGCAGATGGTTCAGACTAGAGCATCACCTGCAGCTAGGCAAGGTAGAGGTAGACCCCCTCTAGGTAGAGGACGGGGTAGGACTCCTGCTGACGGTTCACATGCGGGAGAGATACATGAGGAGGTTGCTGAGAGTGTCGTTCTTGAGACTAGGAACGGGGCAGCTGAAGGACTGGGGGCACAGAGAGCCCAGTCTGGCGAGTCTGATCGTGTCTCCATGGGGAGATCAGAGTTCAGAGCATATACCAGACGTGGTGAGGAGGCTGCTAGAGCCGGTAGACGTGCCCCAGATTTACAGGCACAAGAGGGACCATCTAAGAGGTCCCACACCGTTACTCAGGTACCAGCTGTACAGGTAACTGCTGCTGAGATTGCCAGAGCACCAGAGGAGCATAGAGGGCCTAGACCAGATACCTGGTTGAAGGCATTCCATCAGATGGGTGTACACCCTTTCATTGGGAAGGTGGGGTTGGAGGTTTAGCTCTGGATCAGGCATGTAGACTCAGCTCTAGAGTCTATTCGCTGTCCAGCTGACAGGCAAATCGAGTTGGTGCAAACTCTATTCAAAGAGCTGGCACAACACTGGTGGAGATCAGTACGGGATCAGGTTACTAGTTATGACCAGATGAGGACCTTGATCAGAGAGCGTTTCTACCCTGCCTCACTGAGGAGGGAGAAACTGCGTGACTTTGTTGAGGCCGGATTTGATGATGTGCCAGTCTCAGAGGCCATCAAGAGGTTCCAGGAGGAGCTGGCTTTACTAGGTCCAGCTGCACCTCTTGTTGATCAGCATGTTTATCTGTTCTCTCAACGATTGAGGGATGGTACCCGAGCCTACATGGCAGGTTTTCATTGTGAGTCCTTGATGGACTATGAGGACAGAGCTGCAGATTATGAGAGAAAGAGAGAGCTGGTCAGAGGAGAGCTTCTCAGGCCGGAAGGTCTGAGAAGAGACAGCGTACTGGGCAGGCCAGTGGTACGGCTGGAGCTGCTAGTGTTGGGGGTAGTCAGAGACGTCAAGGTCGTTCTGTATCTGCACTAGCTACGGAGAAGGGACGACAGTGTTTTAACTGTGGAGATCCAGGGCATCTGAAGCCCGAGTGCACGAGGCCATTAGTGACGTGTTTTAGCTGTGGTAGACAGGGTCATAGAGCCGTTTATTGCCGCCAGGGCGGAGCTGCATCTCAGCAGGGTTCTTCTCCTGCCAGTGTAGCGGGAGGTGGGCAGAGGCCACCTCAGCAGCAGCAGTAGATACAGGGACAGTAGAGAGTCCCAGATCGCCCTACGACTCAGGGATCTGCTCATGGGCCGAGTAGAGGCAGAGGCCGTGGTGGGGGCACCACTGATACCAGAGGCCCACAGGGTCGTGTTTTTTAGCTGAGGAGTGCAGAGGAGCCAGTTGCACCTATTGCTACAGGTACCATTCTGATTCATGGTTTACCTGTTAGAGTTTTATTTGATAATGGTGCTACGCACTCTTTTATTTCTGATGCCTGTGTAGAGCGTCTTGGGTTAGATACAGTTGAGGGGATGCCCTTTATTATAGGGTTACCCGATGGTGGTAGGGTCAGAGGTACCCGTGAGATTCACGGTTGTCCCATTTCTGTAGGGACCCGTGTGTTACTAGTTGACTTCTTTGTCATGCCATTAGAGCATGAAGAAGTCATTCTAGGTATGGATTGGATGGCTAGACATTCTGCAGTTCTAGATGTAGGTAGGAGGACTGTTACCCTCTTTACAGAGTTGGGCCAGATATGTGAGATCCCTATTCTTTCGGACCGAGATCGGACCATAGCCGAGATTGGCTTTGGGGCCGAGGTCGGCCAGCCGTACCCGCGGTCACTTGGTGCCGCCCGTGCGGTCCTGGCTGCCGCCCCTACGGTTTCCGGCGGCTGCAGCCGGCTTTGTTGACTCTTTTGACCATGCTTTACCCTTTACTCTTCTTATTCTTTCCCTTGGCTGATCAAGGGCTTCTTCTTCACTTCCTTTCCAGCTTCCTTCACGTTCCCCTTGCTTCCCTTGTTCTCTTTGATCTTGTTCTTGGTTTGGAAGAGTTTGGCTTGAGAATTTTGTGTGGTGGTTGTTGTTGTTGATGGTTGTGTATAGGCTGAGCTTGGAGGCCAGCTCTTGAGGTGTTTGATCTCTCCCTGCAGCTTAGGACCACAAGAGTGGTAAGTGCTTGCTTCTCCTTTCTTTCTTTCCTTCCTTCCCTTCGATTCAAACTTTCTAGCTTAGGATTAGATGCATGTTTAAGGGTGTTGATGTTAGTATGTGTATGTATATGTATATGCTTAGTTTTGGTGAAGAGAAGACGTGAATTGATCACGTGAAGAGTGAAAGAAGAACCGCGGGATCATCTTCTGCACTGTCGCCGCCCCCGCGGCCAGAAGCCACCACCCCCGCGGTCTTTGTCTCAGCGCCTGCGCCAGAGCCAACACCTTTCCTGCGTCGCCAGCGTCCCTTGTCACCGCCCCCGCGGCTGAGTGCCACCGCGCCTGCGGTCGCCTGTGTTCCGCCCTTGCGTCTCTCCTTCACGCAGGTGCGTTTTGTTCCGGTTCTACCTAGAGTTAGGTAGATCCTTTCCTTTCCTAGTATGAGTGGTAGTAGCATGCTAGGTACGAGTATGAGGTTAGAATGAGTTTGAGTACGGTACCGTTTGTGCCGGTTACGGCTTTGAGGTTTACGAGTTGGAATATGATCCTTATGGATCACTTGGGTCTAGATGTGACCCTGTTATGGATATGAGTGTGATATATATGTATGCCTTGTATAGGCCGTGTTGTCCTCCAGATTGGAGTGGACGTAGCTGAGAGTTGATCATAGTTGGGATTACTTCCGAGACTGAGGTAAGTCCATAGGACTTACTTAGCTGCCATCTCTATATTGGATGTTACATGAGTGGTGTATGTTTATGCTTGATAGTATGTGCTATTATGTTTACCGACCTATGGTATAGTGACTGCCCATTGTAGGGTTGTGACAGCTTTGCCCTGTCATCCCGCGTGGAGACAGGGAGGTTCTCTGCGGACAGGCCAGATATGGAAGTGGGACGGGCACTTGCTCCACTCCCATAGGGTACACAAGAAATGTGACCAGATCACCACTCCAGTTGGCAACCTCCCCAAGAGGCGAGGGTTATATTCCTCGTGTCACATATGTTCATATTGATATTTATATATATACGATTTGTGTGTTGGACCACTTATATAAAGATAATAAACTGGGTAAATGTGTGATATCATGTTGAAGTGCTTAGTATGTCTGATATGTGATTGTGCTTATGTTCATTCTTTATATGTGTATGGTTAGCTAACGGTTTCATACCGTGTTGTAGATCTTTACAGGTTAGGAGAACTGCAGGGTGATCCAAAGAGGGTGATCCGTTGAGGGCTCCGTACACTGGGATTATTATCGTGGGATATGGGATATTTGATGTAAGGTTATATGTATATTTTGTACTCAGCGGTACTTATGTATTACCTTTTGGGATTTATATATCCGTTTTACGTTTTGTATTTAATCTATCGGTGCCTTGTTGCAAGATTCAGTGAAATTATTGTCAGGCTAGGGTCAGGATCCATTGTGAGATCCTAGCCCAGTAGCACATCGAGTCCTACGGATTTGGGGTGTTACAAGATAGAGGTTTTCTGAGGTTAGGACCTTGGAAAGGTAGGCACAGTTATCAGCGCTATACGGGCAGCTAGATTGATTGCACAGGGTTGCGAGGCCTTCTGGTGTTATGCCATGAAGGAGGGGGAGAGTCCAGCATTAGAGGATATCCCAGTTGTTTGTGAGTTTACTGGTGTTTTTGTTGAGCCGTCCAGTTTGCCGCCTCAGAGGAGTGTAGATTTCAGTATCGAGTTAGAGCCTGATACGAGACCCATCTCGAAGGCCCCATACCGAATGGCGCCTGTTGAGATGCTGGAGTTGAAGAAGCAACTCGAAGAGTTGGCTGAGAAGGGCTTCATTCGCCCTAGCGTGTCCCCATGGGGAGCACCTGTCCTCTTCGTACAGAAGAAGGACGGATCACTGAGGTTATGCATAGATTACAAAGAGCTGAACAAGGTGACCATCAAGAACAAGTATCCACTACCGCACATTGAAGATTTGTTAGATCATCTACAGGGAGCGATTGTGTTCTCCAGGATTGACCTACATTCCGGATATCACCAGCTGAGGGTGAGGGAGCAGGATGTGCACAGGACAGCATTTCGGACCAGATATGGTCACTACGAGTTTGTAGTGATGTCATTTGGGCTTACGAATGCCCCAGCCGTCTTTATGGAGTTGATGAACAGTATCTTCATCGATTTCCTGGATCAGCTTGTGGTGGTTTTTATTGATGATATTCTGGTATACTCTCACAGTGGAGAGGAGCATGCAGGACATATGAGGACTGTATTGCAGGTTTTGCGGGATAGAGAACTTTATGCTAAGTTCTCTAAGTGTGAGTTCTGGATGCCAGAGGTAGCATTCCTGGGACATATAATATCAGCTGAGGGGATCAAGGTGGATCCAAAGAAGATTGAGGCTGTAGCAGCATGGACGACACCGACGAACGTCAAGGAAGTACGTAGTTTCCTTGGCCTAGCCGGTTATTACAGACGCTTTGTGGAGGGTTTTTCTGTGATTGCCCATCCACTGACGAGTTTGCTAAGGAAGACTACCAGATTTGTGTGGTCTGATCAGTGCAAGCAGAGTTTTGAGGAGTTGAAGAGGCGTTTGACTTCTGCTCCTATATTGGCATAGCCAAAGGGTACTGAGGATTTTGTGGTTTACAGTGATGCATCCAAGCTAGGCTTGGGATGTGTTCTGATGCAGCGAGGCAGAGTTATTGCTTATGCGTCTTGACAGTTGAAGACATATGAGGAGAACTACCCGACTCATGATCTGGAGTTGGCAGCGGTAGTTCATGCACTGAAGATCTGGAGACATTACCTGTATGGTGCTACATGTCAGATCTTCACAGACTATAAGAGTCTGAAGTATATTTTCACGCAGCGGGAATTGAATAACCGCCAGCGTAGGTGGCTCGAGCTGATCAAGGATTTTGATCTGGAGATTCTGTACCATCCAGGGAAGGCGAACGTTGTCGCCGACGCCCTGAGCAGGAAGACACCTCGAGAGCAGGCGATTGCGAGGATGACAGTTCAGCATCAGTTGCAGAGAGATCTGATCTGGTTAGTGTTGGACATCCAGTTTCCTGATGAGGATGCCCAGCTGCGTACTCTAGAGGTACTTCCTGATCTGTTGGATGAGATCCGACAAAAACAAGAGACCTGCCCGACTTTACAGAGGATCAGAGATAGGATGTCTCGAGATGAGGCACCCCAGTTTCTGCTTGGAGCAAATGGAGTTTTGAGGCGCCGCGGTCGCGTCTGTGTACCTGCTGATACAGAGCTGAGGCAGAGGATTTTATAGGAGGCTCATTGCACCCCTTACTCGGTACATCCAGGTACGAGTAAGATGTATCAGGATTTGAGACGTTCATATTGGTGGGGAGGGCTGAAGCCCGATGTAGCCAGATTTGTGGCTCAGTGTGCGACCTGCCAACAGGTCAAGGTCGAACATTTTTTCGACCTGGAGGTGAGCTCCATTCCCTTCCTGTTCCACAGAGGAAGTGGGAGGACGTCACCATGGATTTTGTGACTGGCTTGAGGCTGAGCCGGAGTTTTGATGCCATCTGGGTCATAGTAGACAGATTGAAGAAGACGGCACGTTTCATTCCTATTAGGGAGACGTGACCAGTGAGCAGATTAGATGAGGAGTACACTAGGCAGATAGTGAGACTCCATGGTGTACCGAGGACGATTTACCTCGAGATTCTGGCAGCAGATTCAGACTGCCCTGGGGACGAGTTTGCACTTCACGACTGCGTTCCATCCTCATACAGATGGTCAGTCAGAGAGGACCATTCAGACGCTGGAGGATATGCTGCGAGCTTGTGTGTTGGATTGGGGGCAAGTGTGGACGGATCATCTCCCACTTGTTGAGTTCTCCTACAACAACAGCTGACATGCATCTATTGGGATGGCCCCATATGAGGCACTGTATGGAAAGAGATGTCGTACCCCGTTATGTTGGGATGATCAGAGCAGTGTCAGTGGTTTAGCATCTGATCAGATTCAGGATGATATGGCTCGAGTAGCATTGATCAGAGAGCGTATGCTGACTGCGCAGAGCCGTCAGAAGTCTTATGCTGACAGGAGGCGTAGACCTCTAGAGCTCAGGGTTGGAGCCCATGTGTGGCAGAGAGTGTCCTCGACACGAGGTGTTAGGCGATTTGGCATTAAGGGGAAATTGAGTCCCCGATATGTCGGACCATTCGAGATTCTGGATCGGGTTGGGAGCGCAGCTTACAGATTAGCCTTGCCTCCGAGATTAGAGGGTGTTCACCCTGTGTTTCATGTGTCTCGGTTGAGGGAGTACATACTAGATCCGAGGCACATTGTGAGTTATGAGGATTTGGTGGTTGAGCCGGACCACACTTTTGTTGAGCATCCGATTGCAGTCCTAGAGCGAGGTATGAGACGCCTGCGTTCGAAGGACATTCCTATGTTGAGGATACAATGGTCGAGACGAGGACCCGAGGAGGCTACATGGGAGACTGAGGATAGTATCCAGAGGAACTATCCAGAGTTCTATGTTGAGTTAGGTGCACCAGTAGGATCACCGAGTAGATCTTAGTACTAGCTTGGTGAGTCTTATCTGCTTATATGCTTATACGCTATGATGTGTTTATTTCATACTAGCTTTGATGTGATTATGATCTTATTAGATCTTGTTATGCTAGTATGATTCTTGTTTATAGCTGGAGATGGTTCTTTCCTCCATGCTACTGTGATACATTTAGGATTCAGCTGGAGATGGTTCTTTCCTCCATGCTATTTTGATGGACATAGTAGTGCTGGAGATTTTCTTCCTCCATGCCTTTCTGTTATGGTTATGATACGGCTAGAGATGTGCTTCCTCTATTCCTTGTGATATGTTTATGGTTTGGCTAGAGATGGTTTTCCTCTAGGCCCTGGATACTATAGTTTACTGCTGGAGTGGATGAGTTCCTCCATGCTTATGTTTGAGGTTATAGAGAGTGTTACCTCAGCTTTTGAGTCCGAGTGAGTCAGGATCTTGCAAGTTTCGGGACGAAACTTGTTTTTAGGGGGGTGAGATGTGAGACCCCTATTCTTTCGGACCGAGATCGGACCATAGCCGAGATTGGCTTTGGGCCGAGATTGGCCTTTCCGCACCCGCGGGCATGACCGCCGCCCCTGCGGCTCATGGGACTGCCCCTGCGGTTTCCGGCGGCTGCAGCCGGTTTTGTTGACTCTCTTGACTTGTGCTTTACCTTTGCCTTACTTTTTTCCTTCCCTTGGCTGATCAAGGGTTACTTCTTCATTTCCAATCCAGCTTTCACGTCCTCCTTGCTTCTCCTTCACCTTCCTTTGTCCTTGTCTTGGTTTCCTTTGGTTTGGAAGAGTTTTGTTGTGGCTTTGTGGTTGATGATGATGCTAGTGTGTGTGTTGCTGAGCTTAGAAGCCAGCTTTGGTGTGTGTTGATCCTCCCTGCAGCCTAAGATCTTCAGTAGTGGTGAGTGCTTGCTTCTTCTCCTTCTCTTCTTCTTTGATTCGATCTTTCTAGCTTAGGATTAGATGTATGATAAGGGTATTGATGGTTGGTATGTGTATGTGCATGTGGTGTGTGGATTTGGAATGGTAAGGACGTGATTTGATCACGTGAAGAGCCGAAGAAGAATCACGAGATCTTGTTCTGCACTGTCGCCGCCCCCGCGGCCAGAAGTCACCGCCCCTGCGGACCTTGTGCCGCAGCGCCCGCGCCGTGCCAGCGCCGTGCCTGCGTTGCCAACGACCCTTGCCACCACCCCCGCGGTTGAGTGCCACCGCGCCCGCGGTTTCCTGCGTTCCGCCCCTGCGTCCTCCGTTCACGCAGGTGCGTCTTGTCCCGGGACTACCTATAGTTAGGTAGTTCCTTTCCTTTCTAGTATGAGAAACTTAGTACCATGCTAGGATTCGGATTTTGACGAGTATGATACAGAAACACCGGTTAGGGCTTTGAGGTTTACGAGTTGGATATGATCCCTTATGGATCCCTTGGGTCTAGGTGTGACCCCTTTGTGTGATAGTAGATTGATATATGTATATGTACCTTGTATAGGCTGTGTTATCCTCCAATGTTGAGTTGACGTTTTTGAGAGTTGTTCGTAGCGAGTTACTTCTGAGATCGAGGTAAGTCCATAGGACTTACTGAGCTACTATCCTTATATTGGATGTATGCTTGAGTGGTGTGTGTGTTATATGCTTTATAGCATGTGTTATTATGGTCACCGACCTATGTTATACTGACCGCCCATTGTAGTGGCCGTGATAACCTTTCTCTTTCATCCCGTAGTGGAGTGTGGGAGGTTCTCTGTAGTCAGGCCAAATCTGGTATACGGGAAGGACCCTCACCACTCCCATAGGGTACACGGGAGGTGTGCTGATACTACTCCAACTGGCTAGAGTACTCAGAGGCGGGGATTATAGTCCTCGTGTCACATATCTTCATATACATCTATTTATACGATTAAGTGATTCAACTTATTAAAAATAATAAACCGGGTAAATGTTTGATATCATGTTGAAGTGTTTATTATTTCTGATGTATGTTTGTGCTCTAGCATCTTCTTATATATGTGTATAGTTAGCTAACGGTTTCATACCGTGTTGTAGTTCCTTTGCAGGATAGGAAAGCTGCAGAGTGATCCGGAGGGGTGATCTGTTGAGGGTTCCGTACACGGGGACGATATCGTGGTTGGGATATTTATATTGTACGGGTTTATGTTTTGACCTTTTGTACTCAGCAGTACCTTGTATCACCTTTTTGACATGTATATATATATATATATATATATATCAGTTTTATGTTTTGTTTTAATCTATTGGTGCCTTGTTGTAAGATTCAGTGAAGTTGTTGTTAGGCTAGGGTCAGGATCCATTGTGAGATCCTAGCCCAGTAGCACTCCGAGTCCTACGGATTTGGGGTGTTACACCATGTAGCCTCATCCGGTCCTCGTCTCGACCACCGTATCCTCAACATAGGAATGTCCTTCGAACGCAGGCATCTCATACCTCGTTCTAGGACTGCAATCGGATGCTCAACAAAGGTGTGGTCCGGCTCAACCACCAAATCATCATAACTCACAATATGTCTCGGATCTGGTATATACTCCCTCAGCTGAGACACGTGAAACACAGGGTGAACACCCTCTAATCTCGGAGGCAAAGCTAATCTGTATGTTGCGCTCCCAACCCAATCCAGAATCTCGAACGGTCCAACATATCGGGGGCTCAACTTCCCCTTAATGACAAAGCGTCTAACACCTCGTGTCGGAGACACTCTCAGCCACACATGGGCTCCTACTCTGAACTCTAGGGGTCACGCCTCCTATCTGCATAAGATTTCTGACGGCTCTGTGCAGTCAACATCCTTTCTCTAATAAGTGCTACACGAACTACATCATCCTGAATCTGATCAGGTGTCCAACCACTAACACTGCTCGGCTCATCCCAACATAACGGTGTACGACATCTCTGTCCATACAGTGCCTCATATGGGGCCATCCCAATCGATGCATGCCAGCTATTGTTGTACGAGAACTCAACTAGTGGGAGATGACCCGTCCACACTTGTCCTCAGTCCAACACACAAGCTCGCAGCATATCCTCTAGTGTCTGAATGGTCCTCTCTGACTGACCATCTGTCTGAGGATGAAACGCAGTAGTGAAGTGCAAACTTGTCCCCAGAGCAGTTTGAATCTGCTTTCAGAACCTCGAGGTAAATCGTCCATTTCTGTCTGAGACGATCGTTCTCGGTACACCATAGAGTCTCACTATCTCCCTAGTGTACTCCTCAGGCAATCTGCTCACTAGCCACGTTTCCCGAATAGGGATAAAACGTGCCGTCTTTGTCAGTCTGTCCACTATAACCCAAATGGCATCAAAGCTCCTGCTCGGTCTCAGGCCAGTAACAAAGTCCATGGTGACATCCTCCCACTTCCTCTGTGGTACAGGTAGTGAATGGAGTTCACCTCCAGGTCTACTACGCTCGATCTTGACCTGCTGACAGATCGCACACTGGGCCAAAAATTTGGCCACATCGGGCTTCAACCCTCCCCACTAATATGAACGTCTCAAATCCTGGTACATCTTACTCGTACCTGGGTGCACTAAATAAGGCATACAGTGAGCCTCCTATAATATCCTCTGGCGCAAATCCGCATCAACGGGTACATAGACGCGACCGCGGCGTCTCAATACTCCATCTGCTCCTATAAGGAACTGTGGTGCCTCATCTCGAGACATCCTCTCTCGGATCCTCCTCAATGTCGGGCAGGTCCCCTGCTTCTGTTGGATCTCACCCAACAGATCAGGAAGAACCTCTAAAGTATTCAACTGGGCATCCTCATCAGGAAACTGGATGTCCAACTCTAACCAGACCAAGTCTCTCTGTAACTGATGCTGAATTGTCAGTCTCGCAATCGCTTGTTCTCGAGGCGTTTTCCTGCTCAGGGCGTCGGCGACAACGTTCGCCTTCCCCGGATGGTACAGAATCTCCAGATCAAAATCCTTGATCAGCTCAAGCCATCTACACTGGCGGTTATTCAATTCCCGTTGCGTGAAAATATACTTCAAACTCTTTTGGTATGTGAAGATCTGACATGTAGCACCATACAAGTAATGTCTCCAAATCTTTAGTGCATGAACTACTGCTACCAACTCCAGATCATGAGTCGGGTAGTTCTCCTCATACGTCTTCAGTTGTCTAGACGCATATGCAATCACTCGGCCCCGCTGCATCAACACACATCCCAAGCCTAGCTTGGATGCATCACTGTAAACCACAAAATCAGTTGTACCCTCTGGCTGTGGCAAAATAGGAGCAGAAGTCAGACGTCTCTTCAGCTCCTCAAAACTATGCATACACTGCTCAGACCATACAAATCTGGTAGTCTTCCTCAGCTAACTCGTCAGTGGACGGGCAATCACGGAAAATCCCTCCACAAAGCGTCGGTAATAACCGGCTAGGCCAAGGAAGCTACGTACTTCCTTGACGTTCGTCGTTGTCGTCCATGCTGCTACTGACTCTATCTTCGCCGGATCAACTTTGATCCCCTCAGCTGATACCACATGACCCAGGATTGCTACCTCTGGCATCCATAACTCGCACTTAGAGAACTTAGCATAGAGTTCTCTATCTCGTAAAACCTGCAACACGGTCCTCAGCTGCCCTACATGCTCCTCTCTGTTGTGGGAGTACACCAAAATGTCATCTATGAAGACTACCACAAACTAATCCAGGAAGTCGATGAATATACAGTTCATCAACTCCATAAAGACTGCTGGGGCATTCGTAAGCCCAAATGGCATCACTACAAACTCGTAGTGTCCATATCTGGTCCGGAATGTTGTCTTATGCACATCCTGCTCTCTCACCCTCAACTGGTGATACCCTGAACGCAAGTCAATCCTAGAGAATATTGTCTCTCCCTGAAGTTGATCTAACAAGTCATCAATACGAGGCAATGGATACTTGTTTTTGATGGTCACCGTGTTCAGCTCTCTGTAATCTATACACAATCTCAACGATTCGTCCTTCTTCCGCACGAAGAGGACATGTGCTTCCCATGGGGATACGCTAGGGCGGATGAAGCCCTTCTCAGCCAGCTCTTCCAAGTTGCTTCTTCAGCTCCAACATCTCGACAGGTGCCATCCGGTATGGGGCCTTTGAGATAGGTCTCGTACCAGGCTCTAAATCAATGCCAAAGTCCACGCTCCTCTGAGGCGGCAAACTGGACGGCTCAACAAATACATCTGTAAACTCGCATACCACTGGGATATCCTCTAATACTGGACTCTCCCCCTCCTTCATGGCATAACACCAGAGGACCTGATAACCATGCCTGACTTTCCAAGGTCCCAACCTCGGAAAACCTATATATGCCCTAACTCGGTAGAGAGGGTCACAGTCCTCCTACCTACATCTAATACTGCCTGGTGTCTATCCATCCAATCCATACCTAGAATGACTTCTTCATGCTCTAATGGCATGACAAAGAAGTCAACAAGCAATACACGGGTCCCTACAGAAATGGGACAGTCACGAATCTCACGGGTACCTCTGACCCTACTACCATCGGTAACCCTATACTAAAGGGTATCCCCTCAGTCGTATCTAGACTCAGACGCACAACACATACATCAAAAATAAAAGAATGTGTAGCTCCAGTATCAAATAAAACTCTGACAGGTAAACCATGAATCAGAACGGTACCTGTAGCAGTCGGTGCAGCTGGCTCCTCTGCACTCCTTAGCTCAAAAACTCTACCCTGAGCTCCTCTAGTGTCGGTGGTAGTCCCACCACGACCTCTGCCTCTACTCGGCCTGAGAACATATCCCTGAGTAGAAGGATAATCTAGGACTCTCTGTTATCCCTGAATCTGCTGCTGCTGAGGTGGCCTCTGCCCACCTCCTGCTACACCGGCAAGAGAAGAACCTTGCTGTGAAGAAGCTATGCCCCGTCTACAGAAAACAGCTCTATGACCGGGTCTGCCACAAGTGAAGCAAATCAATGTCTGCCTTGGGCACGCTGGTCGTAAATGTCCATAACTAGCATAGTTAAAGCACTGTCGACACGTAGCTACAACCTGTGTAGATGCGGGGTAACTTGGGCGTCTCTGGTTTAGTTCAGAATCAACAACTCCACCAGCACCACTAGTCTGCTCAATTCGCTGTCTCTTCCCAAGCCTTCTATGCTCCTCTAAAACTTGAGGAATCTCAGCAACATGTGCCGGTACAACTAGCACCTGAGTAATTCCATGGGATCTCCTAGATGATCCCTCATGTGCCGGCAGATCAGGGGCACGTCTACCTGCTCTGGCAGCCTCCTCTACTCGTCTGATATACTCACGAAACTCTGATCCTCATATGGAGACACGATCCGAGTCATCAGACTAGGCTCTCTATGATCTCTGGCTCTCATTCGTACCGTTCCTAGTCTCAGGAACGAAACTCTCAGCAACATCTTCCTGAATCTCCTCCGCTGCACGTGGATCAACAGCGGGAATCCTACCGCGTCCTCTACCTAGAGGGGTTCTACCCCTACCTCGATCAACAGCGGGAATCTGCAAAGGATATAAACCTAACTTAGAAGGCTATATATATGCCATATGTATAGATATATATCAAGTCAATCACAACATAATATCTATATATATCTATACTGTCGAGATCTTCAGAGGGGTGATGGCTTCTCGTACACACTATCCCAAAGCATTTGTAGTCATTTCAAAACCAAAATCTTTTGAAAAGTCAGACCCCTTTCGGGTTCTGTTTATTTATCTATTCGACCTTTATCGCAGATTGCAAGTGCCATTGTTCTCAACCTAAGGCTCTGATACCAACTTTGTAACACCCCGAATCCGTAGGACTCGAGGCGCTACTGGGCTAGGATCTCATAATGGATCTTGACCCTAGCCTGACAACAAGTTCACTGGATCTTACAACAAGGCACAGATAGATAAACCAAAACATAAAACTGTAATATATAAATCAAAAGATTTATACAAACGAACCGCCGAGTACAAAATAAACATGTACTGTACATACAAAATGTCCCCATAACCCTCGCATAACCCTAGTGTACGGAGCCCTCAGCGGATCACCCCATCTGGGTCACTCTGCAGCTCTCCTAACCTGCAAAGGATATACAACACGGTATAAAACCGTTAGCTAACCATACACATATATATAGAAGATGCATAAGCACAATCACACATCGGGGAATAATAAACACCTCATCATGCTATCACACATTTACCTAGTTAATTATCTTTATAAGGTCCAACACTCAAATCATATAAATAAGTGTATATAAATATATGTGACACGAGGAATATATAATCCTCGCCTCTAGGGAATAGTGCCAGCTGGAGTGGTGATACGGTCACCGTCCCCGTATACCCTATGGGAGTGGAGAAAGCCCGCCCCACAATCCAAATCTGGCCTGCCCACAGAGAACCTCCAGACTCCCAGCGGGATGAAAGGACAAGTTGTCACGGCCCTATAATGGGCAGTCACTAAACCATAGGTCGGTAATCATCACTACGCATGCTATCAAGCATATATCACACACCACTCATGCATACATCCAATATAAGGATGGTAGCTAAGTAAGTCCTATGGACTTAACCTCAACCTCAGAATATCCTCAACCTGATAAGCTCCAAACCGGAGAACAACACTGCCTATACAAGGCATACAGAGATATCAAATCTCCTATCAAACAAAGGGGTCACACCTAGACCCAAGGGATCCATAAGGATCATATCCAACTTATAACCTCGATCAAAAACTAAAACCTCAAAGCCGTAACCGGCATAAAACGATATCCTACTCATCATCATTCTATACTCAAATACGTACCTAGCATGCTACTAACCCGCTCATACTAGGAAAGGAAAGGATCCATACTACTCTAGTAGATCCTGCACAAGACGCACCTGCGTGACAAGAGGGACACAGGGGCGAAGCATGGCAAACCGCAGGCGCGGCGGCACAAGGACGCAGACGCGGTGACCGTGGCCGCGGGGCGGCGGCTTCCGGGAGCGGGTCCGGTGACAATCTTCCGCAGGGGCGGCGTTACTGGAACGCGGGGTCGGCGACAGTGCAGAGTGGGACCCCGCGATTCCTCTTCGGCTCTCCACTTGACAATTTCACGTCTTCATCATCCCAAAGCCACACACATACATATACATACACATTCCACTATCAATACAAGCCTAGATCATCTATCTTAAGCTAAGGCAAATGAAAGGAATCAAAGAAGAATAAAGAAGAAGAGAAGAGTAGCTCACCTACTGTTATAGCCTAACAAGGCTGGAAAAGATCACAACTACCACTCAACTAGCTCCCAAGCTCAGCATAACACACAACATCAATCCACCAAAGCCACACAAAACTCTTCCAAACTCAAAAGAAGCTAAGAACAAGATCAAGGAGAGGAAAGGAAGCAAGAAGGACGTGAGAAACTAGTGAATGAAGACTGAAACCCTTCCTCACGAGCCAAAGAAGAGGCTTAAGGAGGAAGGAAAGGAAAAGGGTAAAGCACGGTCAAAGGGTCAACAAAGCCGGCTGCAGCCGCAGGTAACCGTAGTGGCGGGTTCCTTGGCCGCAGGGGCGGATCATGGCTCAGCCGCAGGGGCGGTTCCCTAAACTCTCGGGGGCGGCTAAGACCAAAATAAGTTCCAAAAACTAAGGCTCTTACAATAATGACGTAGAAGAGTTGACCAAAAGGGTCTTCTCTTTGGCCTGTGTAGAGATGATGATAATTAGATCTAGAACGAATGAATGAGCATTATTAAAGAGCCAAAATTAATAAAAGTAATTATCAACAATAATGTCAAGTTGACAAATTGGAGAGAGCGACCGATAAACCCACAATGAAAAAAGGAATAAAATTAGATAGAGGAACTAACTAGGAGGACACCGAAAATCGGAAAGGAAACCCCAATGACCGAATTCAAACAACCTCAGCGATTACCTAGAAGAATAGAAGAATTTGGATGGTGTAAAGAGGGAGATGGAAGGAGGGAAGATGTGGTCTATGTAGAGAACTACGACTAAGAAGTAAGAGAGAGAGAGGCGGTGATCGACAAAGACGTGGAACCATAATACGAATTTCCTAAACAGGTGTAATGCAATGTGAAGCACAAAATTCAAAGGGATAAAATCGGAATTTGCATAACAAAGGGCAGGGGTAAAATAGAAAATTGACAATTGTAAGGACATTCTCTCTTAATATATATATGTGTGTGCGCGCGCGTACGTGTGTTTAGGTTCCAGTGAGAACGTGTTTTATAGTAAGAAATAAGAACACGTATACATCGTCGGATTAATGCACATATGGCTCAGATTTATCGTCGATATAAGGAAGTATTTATATTTAATTAAATATTGTAATCGTGCATATGATAACAATATTATACAAGGATAAGTTTCTGTGCAAAACTAATATATTGATGACTAGTTAATGATGATGACGCCTGCATTTGTCTTCTTTATTAGTAACATTTTTGTATCGAGTACAAAAAAGATGCACGAGTAGTCAATATACCTTCATGTGCAAGAGCTTTGCATGTTTCCATTATACATGTTTCAATATATTTGTTTCACCATATAGCACAATTTAATTCAATTTGATCGTGTAGGAGTCATGCATGTTTCCAATGTATATGTTTCCAATGCTCATGATGTGCATGTGCATATTTATTGTTTTAAAAACTGGAGTCATTTAGTTTGCAATAACCTAACCGTGCATGAGTTTTACAGAGGGAGTAAAGTTAGAGTCGTGCATTCAATAATGTGCATGAGTATATGTCGTGTTGTTTGAATATAACACGTTATTGACCTTGTCGTGCATGAGTATATTCCTTTTAATTAGGATTCGTGCATATGTGCAATAATGTATTTGTGCGATACTCGAGAAGACGTGAATAAAAAAATCATCGAAATTAATAAAAGATTTTAGTAATAATTGGATCGATATCTAAATTAGTAAATTATGTATATACCGTAATTCATATGGACATGGGTAATATATCATTAAATATGACCTAAATATATATTTAATGATATCCGTTGAATGAGTTACATCGTGCGGTCTAAATCCGTTCTCATTTATTACCGTAATACACGTTCTCACTCGATCCTTTGCATATATATATATATATTCTAGTTATTAATTTTTATATAGTAAATTTTATGTCGTAAATTATAATTTTATGAGTATATTATATATATATTCCATATATTATTTTACGGAAAATTTCGAAATTTTTTCCGATTCATAACGGATAGTAACATCCGTTACATATTATTCTATCGAATTTTATTTTATTTCTTTTTTCTTTCTCCTTCTTTTCTTACTTTTTTCTTTGTCCTTTCCTTTTCTTTTTTCCTCCGGGCCCAACTAGCTTCCCCTTCACACCCATTTGGCGCCTTATTCTCCTCTCTCCTCCACGGCACCTAGCACCTTGGCTCTTCCCCGGCTCTTTGCCTCATCAATTGGTGCCACTTGGCATCATATGATGCCTCTACTTGGCCAGCTTTCCTTGCCTACAGCTAGCCCGTTAGGGCCTGCCTCTCTAGCATGCCTTCCTATCTGACCTTGCAATCGACCCCTCAGACCCCGACAACTTCTTTCCTAGCCGACCACGATAGTGGACACCTCCGTATCCACCACTCTTTCCTCTCCTTACCTCAAGCTCCTTCAACTACTTGGGATGCCAACCTTATCTTCGCCTCCTTGTTCATCTCTCCTGCCTCACCATCGAAGCCCCCTCTTTTCTTCTTCTCCCCTCTCTCACTCTCAGCCTTGTCTCGATCTCATGCCCATCTCCATCTCTCGGTTTCTCTCCCTTTGTTCTTTCATCTTCCCAAACACTGACTTTTCATCACCACCCTCTTCATCCTCCACCACAAACCTTCTTCACCAACTTTCTACACCTCTTCTCTCACACTTCTCTACAACTCTCACCTCGCCTGCAACCTCTTCATCTCGAGCTTGTCGCATGGACTAGAAGGGATGCGAAGTCCACGCCGCCGGGAACCACCGTCATCAAGCTCCCTATTTCCCTTCTCTTTCTTTGGATCGGGTGTCTCCAGATATGTAGCCACCAACCCTAACATGCCGGAGGACCACCTGCCTTCGCCTGCCGGAGCCACCAACGCCAACCGGCGTGTTTAGCCCTTACCTCACTTCTCTCTTATTTACAATCAGATCCCCCAATTTTTAGGTATATTTACATTTTTTTCTCCAAAACTTTCTATTTACATTTCTGGCCCATATTAATATTTTTAGCATTTTTGCAAAAATGGCCCAAACTTTTATTTACTTAAATGGCCATTTTTGTTTTTGCCAAAATACCCTTGGAAAGATAATTGTTGATTTTGGCCAAAATTTTAATTACCTTTTTCTATTTACAGTGTTGTCCGCATAAAATGTATTTACGATTTGTACCCCTAACTTTTAATTACAAAAAATTATCCTATAATTATATGTATTATGTAATATGCCCAAGTTTAGCTTATAAAGCTAAATTTGTTTAGTTTTGATGTTAGGTTCGGAATCGCCTTTTAGCACAGTGATGTTCGACAACCATCAATCGACTTTCGTTTCTACAACACTTTGTGAGTATTCTTCAAACCTTTGGAATGGTTGTTGCATGTTAAGTTATAAAAAGTTGGATATGGGATTAATATGGCTAGTTGGACATTCTAGGTACTTACTCGGTTGGAGAACGGGTTTTGGACAAACCCTAAGTGAACTACAACTCAAACTCGAGTTGGGACTATGTAAGTCACTTTTACACCTATTAGACGGTGTTGTGATTATAATATAGTATATATGTTGGTTGTGTGATCCTTTGCTTGTTTAGGTTGTTTGAAGAGTTTTAGTTGACACTGTCGTTTTGGCTTAGAGCCGTTGATTGAGCTTTTATCAAGGCAAGTACTTGTGAGATTTTATATGAGCATGATTAAGTTTAAGTCATTATATTGTTGCATGCATGCACGACCGTCCAATGAATTTCGGAGGCCTTGTATCAACGTATTATTATTTTATCAATTATAAAAATTATGTTTTATCAAGGGAAAAAACGAAGAAAAAAATATGAAAAATACTTTTTTTAAAATAAAAAATACATGAAAAAATTACATTAAAAGCCCAAACAAGATCGTCTTTAACTTTAAATATTTTTTTAGGAGAAAAAAAAATCAAAAGAGGAAAAAAAAAATTATAAAATATGTATGGAGAAAAAAGAACATAGTATAAATGAAATTTGAACTCTTGACCATAAAAAATACATGACAGAATGACAATAAAAAGAATATAGTATAAACGAACGTGAGCGTGACACGTAAACTTTATTACCTCTACTTTAGTATAATATATAAAATATAGGTATAGACTATGATACCATATGAAATAAGAAGCTAAAAATGAGTATTCTCAAAACTAAAAAATAAAAATAAAACTAGTGAAATAAGAAAAATTCTCAACTTAGTGATACTTAAATAATCATAATTACTATTCGGGCGGACAAAAATCACTAACCGTACTACGGAAACGCAATTTGCATCCGCCCCAAGTTAAGGCGGATTTTGAATCTGCATCCGCCCAGCTTGGGGCGGATGCAGATTGCGTTTCCGTCCCAGATTGTGTCTATTTGAGAAAAGTGGATACAATGTATAGATTTGTATATTTGTGAACTATTTAATAAAATATAAATTATTTTAAATAAATTGAATCCAAAATAAATTTGAATTTAAAACAAATAAAAGTCATATAATCTAATTAATGTGGATTTTAGTGAAGATTTTAAATTGAAATTGTTATGCAAAATTCTTTACAACATTAAGTAGATAATTAGGTAAATTTAAATAGTTATAATGATTAAACAATAAAATAAATAATATAAAGCTTATATTACCTTAATAAACATATTTTAGTCATAAGTTGTTTTCCCTTAATTTTACACATGTATTAGAGTAGAGATCCGAAATTGTCGAACTTACACTTTACTTTATTTTAATTTAATTAGGATGCTTTGAAATATTCACGTGCAATTGGTACCGATTTTTCGTCCAAGTTTGAGCTCCGTGGATATTTTCCAGATAGAGAAAACTTATTGGGTTGGACTCGGTATATGGCCAACTCAATGAATTTTGTGTTGGTCATAAAAAAATCATGGTTGGATAGAAGGGGGTTTCGTATCTTACAATTGGCATGTGATAGACACGGAGATGTTAGAAAGTTGAAAGATGTTGATCCCGATCATGTTCCAAGTTCTAGTCGGAAGAAGAATTCGAAGAAGTGTAAGTGCAAGTTTGAACTTGAGGGGGCACAACTTGAAGAAGAAAAATGGTCATTGAGGGTTGTATGTTGAGTCCACAACCACGTAATTCCGTCAGTTCTAAGAAGTCATGCATATCCAAGACGATTGACCCCCACGCAGGCAAAAAAGGTAGAGCGTGAATTGAGTGTCGGGTTAAAGTCGTGTGTGGTTTTATTATCCGTACAACTTGAAGAAGAGAAATGATTATTATCCTGCTGATGCTCCTGTGGGACATGTATCTCCTCATGCTCACCACCTACAATATATGTCGTCTAGGTGTGGCTCGTCATCAACGGAACCCTCCGTAGTATAACCCGGGCGTAGTGATGATGGTGCCCCAACATCCCCTAATAGGCTCCTCCTCTGCAACTCCATCAACGGGCACCTCGACCGATGTGGAGGCAAGTCTATCCCGTCGAGCTTTAGCAGCTCGACGGGCAGATGCAGTGACAACTCTACTATCGCGCTTCTTCTTGTCTCTAATGTTTTGCATGGCCATCTAATATTTTTTCCAGATAAAATCTTCCATTTTTAAATTTACATATTATATAATTTTAAATATATTTTGTAAAAAAATTATCTTGCCGTAATACACAATTACAATCTAATGTTCGTATAAGATCCAATTCTAATTCTTCCTAAACTAACCGAATCGTCCTAAACTAATGTTCATATAAGATCAAATTTCAATTCTTCCTAAACTAATCCAATCGTCCTAAACTAATGTTCATAAAAGATCCAATTCCAATTATTCCTAAACTAACCAAAATTTCATAAACTAATGATTTTCGAGCCTAAAATTGAAAAATAAACAACAAAAATAGATAAAAACGTATAAAACGTACCTTAAACTGTTATTTGAGTGTTCTTCTAGTTCTAGGGGGAGAATCCGAACCCGCCATGTGTATACGAATGCAGATTCAGAATCCGCCCCAACTTGGGGCGAATGCAGATTGCGTTCCGTCATCGCCCCGTAAGTAAAATATTTGGATGCGAATAACATCACTCTTAGATAATTCCAGAATACAACTGATTCTTATTCAAATTTAAACAAAATAAAAAAATTTGAAATCAACAACTTATCACTACCTTTATGGTTAGAACCAAACGATCCCCTAACTGGTTGTTCTTATAGATAGGAGTATGGGCCTATCGGGCCATTCAAAAACAGAACCAACCGGTTACTATAGACGCTCCACTCCCCTGTCCGTACCATTCGACCGTTGGAAGAGCTCCTTCGCTCCCTCAATACACTTCCTCTCTTAGCTGTCCAACACAATTTACCCATTCCTTCATGTTCGCATTCCTCCGTATCTCTCGTCCTACCCACTTTTTTTCCTTGTCCATGGCGATTGACGCCGAAACTCGCCCCGATTAGAAGGTAATTTCATATAGAGACGCCCTTCTTTTCACATTTTTATGAAATCTTGAGGCATGTTAGATTTGTAGAAAATATTTATCAATTGAGCCTTTGTATGGTCTGTTTTCATTCTATTTGTTATATTTTTCTTAAATTGGAAACTTTTGAGAGATGTTTAGATCTTCGCGTGTCTGAGGATCCCAAATTTGTCCTAGGGTTATGGATCGCGTAAAATGTAAATTTCGCCCATGGGTAAATCTCGTAATGAAGGTGGCCTTGTGCAAATCGGAAACTTTTGAGAGATGTTTAGATCTTCGCGTGTCCGTGGATTCCAATTTTGTCCTAGGGTTTTGGATGGCGTAAAATGTACATTTCTCCCGTGGGTAAATCTCGTTATGAAGATGTTTTGTGAAAACTGATGTGTTGAGTTTTGGCAAATTTGAAACCGTTTCTGGTGAAAGAGGTTTTTCTATTGTATAAAGTTAGTTCATCTGTTTATGCTAGGGTTCTAAATGTATCTGTTTATGGGAAAATAGTCTAATGATTTGTTTATGGGTAGTTGAATCGTGTTCTAAGTGTGTATTCCTCCTCCTTCATCCCTCAGCTGAGGTAATTTATGATTTTAATTTTACCAGTTTTGTGTGCTTATGATTTGATTATAACTTTGATGATATTAGAAATAAGTTGTTTTCAGTGATGAATCAGATTTGGACGGTTGAGGTCAACCTGAATTGGATAGGATGCGGTGAATTGGAAATGTCAATTCAACAAAGCAATTGACTGTGTAAACTCTCAAATTCCCAAGTCAAACTAGACAAATTCACCCTTACTGTGTATGAATTTGCACAAAATGACCTTTTACAATCAATTGTATGATAATAGCTGGTTATGACTGTTCAATTGTTAATCAAAGACTCAATATCACCTTTTACAAGTCAATTGCATGATAATATTGCGTTATGGTTGATCCTTCTGTTGGAAGGTATTGTGGTTTCACAGGTATTTGCGTATGAAAAGACCAACATACTAAAATTGTGACTTGAAACTTGCAGTGTAACGCCTAACTTCAGATTATCAACATTATGGCTTCTGCAACTTTTTTCACTGCATATATTTTGGTTATTTTATTTGCTGATAATGTTCATCACCTTACCGTAAAATGACAGTGATGAAGATGGATTCGATTTATGTATTGTTTTTTGGGTTTTACCGTTTCTTGGTTCAACTTACTTTATCCTGTGCAGGTGGTTGACATGCAACAACGCAGGAGGCTGACTAGCAACAACGCAGGTGGACGCTTAACGATTTCGACATTGGCAAGCCACTGGGATGAGGAAAGTTTGGTCATGTCTACTTGGCGAGAGAGAGAGAGAATAGAGTATGCAACTTATTTCCAGCTTTCTCTTTCAATTATAATGTGCATTTCATGACCTAATTCTAATCTTAGCATCTATATGTTTAATTAACTAGCGTAGTTTGTGTGCATACCACGAGCAATTGAACTTAACTGCTTATGAATTTTCTGAATCCGAGCAATCCCATCGTGACATTAAAAGTACTGTTGAAGAGCCAACTAAAACAGTCGCAGGTTGAGCATCAGATTCAACGTGGAATTGAAATACAAAGTCATATACACCATTCTAACATTTTGAGGCTATAGTTGAGGAAGAATATATTTCCTGCAGTGCAAGTGTGTTAGGACCCCACTAGAAGCAATATCTCACTCCTAGTACTAGGTAGCAAGAATCTTGCAAAACCATGATTTGTGCTAAATAATCTCTCTAACACAGGAAATTTGAGGAATCCTTAGTTTGGTATTTAATACAATATAGATTTCCTGCACAAATGCAGTAGTTCTCTTATAATGGGATAGAAATATCTAAGCCCTAAGAAATAGTTAAAGACTTAATCCATTTTGGTGTTCCTCCCTGCCATGCTCTTACTCCTATTTGATATGTCTTTCCAATATGTCTTTCCAAATCTGATAAATTGCTACACATCATATCATTAGGTGGTTGCTTATAGATTAAACTGTGTTGAAAAGCAAACTCAATTCGCTGATTTTGTATTTAAATCACTAATGCTCGTGTTTTTATTACATTAATGTTCTATTACAAGCATACTTGAAGTTTAAAAATCAGAAGGATCCAATTCTACTTGCAAATGCAATTACAGAAACTCTAACTGACGACAAATCAACTGGTTAAATTGAAACCATTGTATATGCCTCCAAATTCTTGCAAATTTTATGGTGTATGCCAATTCAATCTCAATTGAGCTTGGCTCACTGATTTTTGAACCAGGTCTGTTACTTAGCTTTACAACTATCTTGATCTCCAGCTTTTCACTCTTTCCTTTTAGAACGCTTCTTTTTAAGCAGTTACCTATTCAGTTTTTCTTTGCACCCGGTCTTAATGCTTAATTTAAGAATATGCTCTTACTCCTATTAATGCTCAATTTAGAAGCTAAGTTGGTCCCAGTTTTCGCACAATGCCGTTCTTCAGGTAAGGGAGGTTTTAATTTTGCAGGTTGATCTGAAGTTTCCACTGAAACCCATGATCTCATCACCTGCAAAGGACCTTATAAGTCAGGTGATTTTCCATTAAACTCAACCGTAAACCTCTTCATTAGCATACTAATTTTTTGAGAAACTAACAATCCGTGTCAAAACGTGGTACGTATTAGAGCTGTTCACATTTGGGCTCTCTGTTGGATTTTTCATTAAACTCTCTCTGTTCTATTCAATTTCACTAACCCTAAGTTGGTTGCTTGTAATTTAAATGAATATGAGTTCGATTTCGCTAACTCTAAGTTGGATATCTTTGTTTTATTCGCCCTTTGCAGATTTGTGTGATATTGTGATACTTGTTTGTTTGATTAAGCATTGTGTGATCTTATGATGCTGGAAATCAAAGGATGACTCCTGACCCATCATAAGTAGTTAAATACTTTGTAACATCAAAGGAGTCATCAGTTTGATTTTGTGTGATACTGTGTAACTGTGATGTACTCAACCGATTAAACTAAAGTCGGATTAAGCATTTTGTGCGCTGGACCTCATGCTTTTTCAACTACCATATACCCACGGTTTGGATTTGGATCTTCATCTTTGATATGTATAATTGCACTGATGTTTAGAGCTTGGATATGTGTACTACTTTCATGTTAAATTTTCATTTCATGTCTGTGTTTTACAGTCGTGTGTGTAAGTTTCTGTTTGTCATCTATTGATTGAGCAAAAGAACTTAGTGCCTGCTAAGTAGCACTGAACCACCGGGATAAAGGAGGTAAATAGTAGTTGTATTGAGTTTACAAGTGCTTCAGAGGACAGCTAGATCCACTCATCCAACCTATCATATTAAAATGACACTCAATTGCTTTTGATTTTATACTTTGGATTCTCTATAAACCTTATGTTGTTAATTTTATAAACCTTCCGTTGTTAATTTTATAAACTCTTTTATGAAATCCAACTTTTGTTGTTGTGATTTTTTAGTCCCATATCCATATCATCTCTAATATAAATATACTAATGTGGGGTTGCGTTAAAACTGACTGACGCTCTACGTTTTCCGTATTTTAAAATCTAACTTTTTCATTAATTGGTACAAAAAAATTTTTAAAATTAGATAAATAAAAATTTAAAAATATAACGTCAAAAATCTTTCTTTTTTTTTTTAAATCTCTTAATTTTGTTGTTTTGATTTTTTAGTTAAAACAAATCATTATTTTGTTTAATAAAATCAAATAGGTTTTTTTCGTAAAATATATATTATGCTTTACGTAATTGTGCAACTTAGTTGTTATTTTTTGGAACGAGTTTCATTAAAAAAATTTAATATTCTACATTGGTTATCAAGCAAGTATAATAATTTGATAACTTGTACAAATAGAGATTTGAAATTAAAATAAATCTCTCGTTTTTTGGCATTTTGGCTAAGTTTAAGTATAATTATTATTCATATATGGTACGTGGGTTGTTGACCTAATGTACGTGGGTCGTTGACCTAATGTACGTGGGTCCCGTTGGCCTAATGTACATGGACCGTTGACCTAATATGTGGGGCGTTGTCTATACAATAGACAACTTTAAAAAATTTGTTGACCTACGATATTTTTGGATAATTTTTTTCTTTTTTTCTTTTCTTCTTTTCATAATTATTTTTAAAATCATTTGTTATCTACGTTTTTTAATTCGGCCATATTTTCATGTATTTTGTTGTATAATTAAAGAATTTTTAAAATCATTTGGCATTTTGTAGTTAGCCTAATGGGTCGCTGACTTTATGTATTTGGATCATTGACCTATTTATATGTGGGTCGTAGCCTATATAATTTAAAAAAATCAGTTGACATACATATATTTTTTGTATAACATTTTTTTTTTCTCATTATTATCTTTACAATCAATTTTTATTTACATTTTTTTTTAAATTTGGCCATATTTTCATGTATTTTGTTGCTCCACATGGCAAGCAAGACTAATAATTTGAGAACTTTTATAAATCTAGAGTTTTTTCAATTTTTTGCTATTTCACATTGATTATCACGTAAGTATGATAGTTTGAGAAATTGTAATAAGAGAGATAGAGAATTTGAAAATTAAACAAATTATACATTTTTTTTGCTTTTTTTTTCTAAGTTCAAATATAAATATTATTTATAGCGGATTAATATTGGGTGATTAACCTACTGATATGTGGATCGTTGACCTATTAATACGTGGTTATTGACTCTCTAATTTTAAAAATTCCGTTGACCTATGAATATCTTTGGTACAATATTTTCTTCTTTTTTTTTCTCATAATTATTTTTAAAATCATTTGTTATTCACTTTATTTAATTCGGCAATTTTTTCATGTGTTTTCTTATGCCACATCAGTTATCAAGTAAAGCTGACAATTTCTTTTATAAATAGAGAGTTTCCTTAACTCTTCGTTATTTCTACATTGGTTATAAGTTTTCAAGTAAGTCCAACATTTTGAAAACTTTTATAATCACAGGTTTTGAAGATTAAACAAATTATACATTCCTTTGCATTTTGGTTAAGTTTAAGTATAATTTATTATTCATATCGGATTAATATTTTGTATGTGGATCGTTGACCTAATGTATGTGGGTTGTTGACCTACTGATATATGAGTAGTTGACTTACGAATATTTTTAGTATAATTTTTTTTTTCTTTTTTTCTTTTTGAAATAATTTGTTATCCATTTTTTGATTCAACTATCAATAAATAGAGTTTTTTTTTTTTGCTATCTCACATCAGTTATCAAATATGTCTTGTAAATAGAGGATTTGAAGGTTAAACAAATCACACATTTTTTTGGCCTTTTGGCTATGTTTAAATATAATTATTATTCATATCGGATTGATATTTGATATGTTGGTATTTGGTCTAATGTATGTTGGTCGTTGACCTTATGTTTGTGGATCATTGGCCTACCAATATGTTATGTGGTTCATTACCTACGTAATTTTAAAAAATTTGTTGACCTACGAATATTTTTTGACGTAATAATTTTCTTTTTTCTTTTCATAATTATATGTAAAATTATTTGTTATTCACGTTTTTATTATTGAGCCATATTTTCATGTATTTTGTTGCACATATGTTATTAGTTAAGACTAAACTTCAAATCATTTGTTATCCAAAATCTCGGGCCCGATCCGAAAAAAATGTCGGCCAAGATTTTTTTTTGTTTTGGACCAAGGTCATGACCGAGATTTTTCAATCTGCCCGAGATTCTTCCCTGAACGTCATATTTTATTTATGGGTTGTTTCCTTTTTTGGCCCAATGTTTTTTAGCTAGTTTTGTGTATAAAAGGAAGCCTTGAATTCATTACAAAGTGTGTTGGGATTTGCCCAGACTTTACCCTAGAAGGGAGGAGCCATCTCCTATCCTACCGTTCTTCTTCTTCTTCTCCATCATCATTCTTCTAGTTTTTTTATTAGTTTAGATTAAAGTTCGAGATTTTCGCATTCAGTTTTGTTGGGGATACATTTGGATTCAAGATTTGAAACAATTGTAGGGTTTCATTCAAAGTTGAGTATTTTCTTTTCTCCCTTTTATTATTCTGTTGTTGATTTTGATATGATTGTTATTGACTATAACTGTTGTGGTTCCGAGGTTGATAGAGATTTGCTTATGGCTTGAACGATGATGTAATAGATTGCGCTAGAATTGGTTTTGAATAGCTTAAAATCCTAATGGTTGGTTTGGACATTAATCTAAGTTGGAACCTTCTAAACTGATAACCTGAGTTGAAATTGAGACCTACCCGGTGATATTCCTCTTGGACACATAAGTAGATTAACCATAGGTAATAAAGGTGAAGCCTTTATTGGATAGAATGTGCCATGATTCCTCTATAAGTTGGGTAATTTTGAGATTTATTCAGTAAAGGGTTACTTGATCCTTAATTAGATAATTTGGTTTATAGTGAATTTCCTTCCTTTTTGCCTTTAGACTTTCCCGGTAATAGGTAGTTAGGATTGGAACTAGATGATCTTGAGACTTACCCGGTAATAGATCATCAGAGTAGAATGTTCATCCCTTTGAAATCCATTTTCTTTCCCTGTTGCTTTTCAACCATTTATTTTCTTTGTTTTATAAAACTATTCTTGATTGAAGGTGACATTCAATTGAGAACAAAACAAAACCCCAAAAACATTTGATTTATCTCCCTTATCTTTTCCAACCTCCTTCTTCGCCTGGATCGATCCTATCCTTAATCACTGTTGCAGATTTAACCTCCCAGTCTTTGTGTTCGACCTTGGAATACTTGTCTTATTTCGTACGATCCATACATTGTGGGTTCGTTGCTATTTAGGGGAATTATTTACAGGTTTATAAATTTAAAAAACTATCCCTCTCTTGTTTTGTCAACCTTTGAGTTTTTGTCACTTATGACACGGATTCTTAGGGTGCAAAACCAGCGAACAAGTTTTTGGCGTACAACATCCTTACGGATGAGTACAACCACATCGTCTGGGAAATCTTCCTGATCTTCAGTGGTAAAAGTCCGTGTCTTGCGAGCTTATCCGCTACCGTGTTGATTTTCCTGAAGATGTGTGTAACGCTTGCTTGAGAAAAGCATGAGATGGTGACGGAGATGTCAAAATGATCATGTTTGACTCCCAAGGAGGTTTATTAATTGAATTGATCAGCATCAGGTTGTCCCCTCAATCTCAATAGCCGAAATCCCTAACTGTTTGACCTTTTGTAGGCCTTCCCGCAGAGCGAAAGCTTGTGCATCAAGAACTGACTCTGCATTACATATCCTTTTCTATGAGCCAAAGGGTGGTCATGGTTATCACGAATGATGAAGCCAAAGGCAAATTGGTTGGTATTGTTTGGTGATGCGTCAAAGTTAAGCTTAACAAAGTTTACTTTTGGTTTTTGCCAACTGATATTTTTGGTCTTTTATTGTTGAAGATTGTTTGATTTCTGTCTAACAAAATATTCCACCAAATCATTATCAATTGTCTAAACTCTTGAGGTGAGATTTTGTCTTTCAATACTAGGAGTGTATCATAGGTAGAATGATTATCTATATCAATGTCCTTCAGGATGGTTGATATTTTGGTACTATCTAGAGTCTGGTGAGTACATTGACACTCAAAAAAAAGGTGTTTGACACTTTATGTATGGTAATTGCAATATATGCAGTGCATAACTACCGGAATTTTTCGTTTATCAAGGTTTTTTTGGTTGGGAGACCATTTAGAGCCATTTTCCACAAGAAAATTTGAACTTTCGGCATGATGCTCATGTTCCATATCTAAGTTTTGTCCTCCGATACCCCAACTTTTCGTCTTTGAATCATGTTTATTCAAAATTAGTGGAGTATCATCCGTCGTCATTTGTTGACTAGTAGATTATATTTCTGATGTCGTTTGCTGGTAGGTTATACGTCTTTATTTTATTAATGATGTTTGTTGGATGAATGCCTTCAAGCTGATAAAAAAGTTGTTCGTTCCACTTTTTATCCAAAATAAAGGACCCTACATTTTCCATTAGTTTAATTAAGGTTCGATCAGACATTATAGAGGCTAATAGTTCCTCCAGTAACCATCTATCTTCCCAGAACTTTACAGTATCTCCATCCCCGCCATCGTAAACCTTTATTATTTCTTCTTTTAGTTTGTCAAACTTTTTTCATTGCTAAGATGTATTTTTTCCACAATCGTAGTTTCATATGCTTCGCCCCGAAGGTATTATTTTTCTTCTATTATTTTAACCCATATATTATCAGGATTTGCCGTAATTTTTCATAGGAGTTTCATTTGTAGTGCCTTATTCATATCATCAGCGTTCCTTATACCTGTTCTGCCTAGGGCTTTTGGTTTGCAGATTTTGTCCCAACTAATTTGTGGGTGGTATTTTGGTCCTTTTTTCCAAAAATAATTTCTATAGATTTTGTCTAATTCATTATTAATGGTTGTAGGTAGCATAAATGTCTGCATAAGGTAGTTCGGTTTGGTGTTGAGGTTTGATTTAATTAAGGTTGTTCGTCCCTCTTGAGAGAGATGATGCTTTTCATTTAGTAAGTTGTTGTTTTGAATTTTGAATGACTGAACAAAAGATATTCTTATTAACCCTCCATTAACAATAGGGCATCCCAGGTATTGTTCTATGTTAGTAGAAGAGGTGATGCCTAGATGTCCTTGTATTCTTCTTTTATTAGCTGAGTCAACATTCTTAGAAGTTTGATTTATGGTAATTAATTACTTGGCCAGAGATGACGCAATAATCATTAAACACCGACATAATTTTTTTGTTTGATTCCACCGTTGCCTTTGTGAAGATAATAATGTCATCCGCAAATGTTAGGAAGGGGATTTTTGAGCCATTTTTAGCAATAGGAAATCCTATGAATTTTGGGTTATCTCTACATGTTTTTTTTTCTATATTTCTTGCTAAATTTTCGGCTCCAAAATTGAAAAGGAGTGGTGATAATCGGTCTCCTTGACGTAGACCTCTTTGAGGAAAGAAAAGATTCGTCGGTGAATCATAATTAGAATAGAATATGACACAGTTGTTATACATTCGTTAATCCAATACCTAAAATTTTTCGCTAAAACCAAAATGTTGTAGAACCGCCTTAAAGAAAATTTGTGAGGCAGTCACGTCAGCATTATGACAGTTCTTTTAGTAGAGTATATAGATTTGTATCTTTTGTTGTTGGATTCCAAGCAAATCACTTTTAAGGATACAACAAAGCCTACAACCGAATCATATAATAATCTGAAATTGATTATGTTACTAAAAAACATGACATCTAGTCTGTTTATATATTGGTCAACCGAGGTACTTAAATCGCCGGTTAAGACGGTTGGACACTGTTAAAAACAGTTGGCGGGAAAACATCCTGCTAACAAAAAAATCGGTTAATTAATCCGATCAAGATCCAAGGTCCCAAGTCCCAAGTCTCTCTTCTCTTCTTCTCCCCACTCTCACTCTCAGCCTTATCTCGACGACTCGACCTCACGCCATCTCCATCCTATTGCTCTCCCTTTGTTTCTTCATCTTCCTCAGCTCCGACTTCTCTTTACCACCCTCTTCATCCCCTCTACAACCCTTCTTCACCTTTTCTCTCACACTCCTCTACAACTCTCTCCTCGCCTGCAACCTCTTCCTCTCGAGCTTGTCGCCAAACCAGAAGGGAAGCGAAGCCCACGCCTCAAGGAACCGCCGACATCGAGCTCCCCTCTTTCCCTTCTCTTTCTTTGGATTGGGTCTCACCGGAGACGTCGCCACCAACCCTAGCACGTTGGAGAGGCCACCTGTAACACCCCGAATATGTAGGACTCGAGGTGCTACTAGGCTAGGATCTCACAATGGATCTTGACCCTAGCCTGACAACAAGTTCACTGGATCTTACAATAAGGCACATATAGATTAAAACAAAACATCAAACTGTATATATACATATCAAGAGGTTTACATAAGAACCGCTGAGTACAACCAAAACATATATTGTACATACAAAAACCCATAACTGTAAGAGCCCTAGTTCTTGGACCGAGTTTGGTCTTTAGCCGAGTTTAGTTTTGACCGAGATGTGGCTTAGCCGCACCCGCGGATGGGTAGTGCCGCCCCTGCGGGTTCCCGCTCCTGTAGCTCAGGGAACCGCCCCTGCGGTTTCCTGCGGCTGCTGCCGTTTTTGTTGACTCCTTGACCCGTGCTTTACCTTTTCTTCTTCTTATTCTTTCCATTGGCTGATCAAGGGTTTCTTCTTCACTTATCTTCCTCAGTTGCTCACGTCCTTCTTGCTTCTCCTTCTCCTTCTTGATCTTGTGCTTGGTTTTCCCTTGAGTTTGTAAGAGAGTTGTTGTGGTGGATGTTGATGTGGATGCTAGTGGTTGGTATGCTGTGCTTGGAAGCCAGCTGCTGTGAGTGTTGATCTTCCTTGCAGCCTAGGACCACAGGTGTGGTAAGTAATCTTCTCTTTCTCTTCTTTCTTTCTTTGATTCCTTCTTCCTTTGCTTAGGATTAGATGATTGGATATAGATTGATGTTGGTATGTGTATGTATATGTATATGCTTGGTTTTGGTGAAGAGAAGACGTGAATTGATCACGTGAAGATTGAAAGAAGAACCGCGGGATCATCTTCTGCACTGTCGCCCCCGCGGTCCAGCAAAGCGCCCCTGCGGGTACCTTGTCGCCGCACCCGCGGCCAGAAGCCACCGCCCCCACGGCCATTGTCCCAGCGCCTGCGCCAGAGCCTGCGCCGTGCCTGCGTTGCCTGCGGCCGCTGTCACCGCGCCTGCGGCTGAGTCTTGCCGTGCCTGCGGATTGCTTGCTCCGCCTCTGCGTCTCCTTGTCACGCAGGTGCGTCTTTTCCCGGATCTACCTAGAGTTAGGTAGATCCTTTCCTTTCCTAGTATGAGCGGGTTAGTAGCTTGCTAGGTTTGTGTATAAGGTTAGAATGATGTTGAGTACGTTATCGTTTATGCCACTTATGGCTTTGAGGTTTACGAGTTAGGTTATGATCCTTATGGATCCCTTGGGTCTAGGTGTGACCCCTGTGATGAATATGAGTAGGATATATGTTGTTATGCCTTGTTTAGGCAGTGTTGATCTCCAGAGTTGGAGCCGTTTGAGTTGAGTTGAGACTTCCGAGGTTGAGGTAAGTCCACAGGACTTACTTAGCTGCTATCCATATATTGGATGTGTGCATGAGTGGTGTGTGCTATATGATTGATAGCCCGAGTTATGTTGATTACCTACCTATGGTTTAGTGACTGCCCATTGTAGGGCCGTGACAACTTGTCCTTTCATCCCGCTGGGAGTCTGGAGGTTCTCTTCGGGCAGGCCAGTCTAGCTCAGTGGGCCGGCCACTTGCACCACTCCCATAGGGTACACGGGAGGTGGGACCGGATCTCCTCTCTAGCTGGTGATAACATGAATTATCGACCTAGTTTAGTAGAGCATATAGTTAGTTTTTCCTTTCCCGCATGCATGTTTTAGCCTTAAGTTGTGTTCTTTATACTTGTTTAATGCAACTTTGCGAGTATAGATGTCTACACACACTTTTGGTGTCTTTGTAGGTATTTTGGCGTGTTTCGGAGCTAAAACGATGCATAAACGATAAATCTCGGCCGAGATCCGAGAAATCTCGGCCGAGATCCGAGAAATCTCGGCCGAGATCCGAGAAATCTCGGCCGAGATCCGAGAAATCTCGGCCGAGATTCGAGCCAGCTCGGCCGAGATCCGAGCCAGCTCGACCGAGATCCCATATCAGAAGTTTCTGTCGAAGAATCTCGGTTCCCATCTCGGTCCCGATCTCGGCCGAGATTTGTTCCATCTCGGCCGAGATTTTTCACATTTGACCGAGATTTCCGACCGAGATTTCGTCAACGTTGGATCACGAAGCAAATCTTGGCCCCGACGTCTCGGTCACCGACCGAGATTCCTGTTCGCCGATTTATTTCGTTATTTTTCGGATCTGTTTTAGGGTAGCCCGTTGCGGGATATAAAAGGAAAGCCCTAAATGATTACCGGGGGTTGCCGTTTCATTCGAATTTCGAGCTCCTTTGGAGAGAGCTTTTTCCCCTTTTCTTCTCCCTTTGCCCTAGACCATTGATAGCCATTGTTGAACTTGTTTGAGCTTTGAGGAACTTCGCGAATATTGGGGAATTTGACGTTTTGCTAATCCTCTATCAATAAAGTTGAGTTTCTTCTTTAATCTCTATTTTAGATTCTTGTTTATGCATTCTCTCTTGAATTGATTGGATTGATAATTGCTTCTTCCATTGAATTGCTTGGATTGATGATTGTTTCTTCCATTGAATTGAGTGGATTGATGATTGCGTTGAAAATGTCGATTGTTGGCTAAAACTCTTGTGGATCCAAGGTGAATTCGGATTTGTTTATACCCGGACTATGATGGAATTGTGCTTATTGCTTGGTTTGAATAGCTTTGAAATCCTTTGGTTGGCTTGTTCTTGAATCTAGTTAGAATTCATCTAGCTAGTAACCTAAACCGGAACTGAGACTTACCTGGTAATGTTCCGCTTAGATACTTGAGTATTCGACCATAGGTAATAGAGGTGAAAACCTATATTGGGTTGAGTGTGCCTAGATTCTGTCCTAAGTAGGGTAATACCTGAGACTTACCCGGTAATGGTTTACCTTTCCCTTAGTTCGGAGTTTGGTTTGTTTAGAATTTCCTACCTCTCTACCTTGAGACTTACCCGGTAATAGGTAGTTGGTTTGGAACTAGAGAGTCTTGAGACTTACCCGGTAATAGACTATCAGTTTAGAAACGTTCTTCCCTGAAGTTTGTAACCATAGATCTTTTGAGAGATTTCCTGTGTCCGTGCGTATAAACAATGACCTTGAAATCCTTGGAATCCGCATTTTCTTTATTGATATACTTTCGTTTGTCTGTTTTACTTGGTTTTCGATCAAATCTGTTATTTGATTGCGAACTCTACAGAAAACCCTTCAAAACTCCTTTGATCTTTCTTCCCTTCTTTTCCAACCTCATTCTTTTATTTTGATTTACGCTATCTGTGATCACATTTGCATTCCAAACATTTAGTCCCTGAGTTCGACCTTGGAATACTTACCCTAACTGTAATTGACCCATACACTGTGGGTTCGCTACAAATTGGGTGTTTATTTCTTGTTTATAAATTTAAAACATACCGTGTTTTTACTAACATGTGAGCTTTTATCATTATTGATAAAAGTTTATAGGGGCGTGAAAATAGCGAACAACTGGCACCATTTCCGAGAGGCGAGGGTTATATTCATCGTGTCACATACGTTCATATATATATATAACTGGACGTTATAAAGATAATAAACCGAGTAAATGTGTGGTAGCATGGTGATGTGTTTATGATTCATTGATGTGTGATTGTGCTTATGCATCTTCTTATATATGCGTATGGTTAGCTAACGGTTTTATACCGTGTTGTATATCCTTTGTAGGCTAGGAGAGTTGCAGAGTGATCCAGAGGGGTAATCTGTTGAGGGCTCCGTACACTTGGTCGTCCTCGTGGGATGGGATCTTTTGATCATGTATATGATTATGTTTTGTTGTACTCAGCAGTACTTGTATAAACCTTTTGATACTTTTATAACAGTTTGATGTTTTGTATTTAATCTATTGGTGTCTTGTTGTAAGATTCAGTGAACTTGTTGTCAGGCTAGGGTCAGGATCCATTGTGAGATTCTAGCTCAATAGCACCTCGAGTCCTACGGATTTGGGGTGTTACAATAACCCTCACATAACCCAGTGTACGGAGCCCTCAGCGGATCACCCACTCTAGATCACTCTGCAGCTCTCCTAACCAGCAAATGATATACAACACGGTATAAAACCGTTAGCTAACCATACACATATATATAGAAGATGCAAGAGCACAAACACACATCATAAAATCATAAACATCTCATCATGGTATCACACATTTACCCAGTTTATTATCTTTATATAAATGGTCCAACACTCAAATCATATAAATATGCATATGAACATATGTGACACAAGGAATATATTCCTCGCCTCTCGGTGCTAATGCCAGCTGGAGTGGTAATTTGGGATCACTTCCCCGTGTACCCTATGGGAGTGGAGATAGTGCCCGTCCCGTGTACCAGATCTGGACGATCCGCAGAGAACCTCCCAGACTCCCAGCGGGATGAAAGGGCAAGTTGTCACGGCCCTACAATGGGCAGTCACTAAACCATAGGTAGGTAATAACAACATCGCATGCTATCAAGCATATAACACACACCACTCATGCATACATCCAATATAAGAATAGTGGCTAAGTAAGTCCTATGGACTTACCTCAACCTCAGAAGTAGTCTCAACCACGATCAACTCTCAAACATGATCCACTCCAATCTGGAGGACAACACTGCCTAAAACAAGGCATAACAAGAGGAATCCAAGCACAACAACAACTACATACAACATCAACCTCAACAGCTAATTCTCAAGCTCAACAACAACTACGTACAACATCAACCTCAACAAGGCCACACAAAACCTCTTCTAAACCAAGAGGAATCCAAGCACAAGATCAAGAAGGAGGAAGGAGGCAAGAAGAAGAAGGCTGGAATGAAGTAACCCTTGGTCAGGAAGCAAAGGAAAAGGCTAAGAAGAGAAGAGAGTAAAGCACGGATCAAGAGTCAACAAAGTCGGCTGCAGCCGCAAGACACTGCAGGGGTGGTTCCCTGAGCCGCAGGGGCGGAAAACTACCCGAGCCGCAGAGGCGGCTTACCAAACCCGCGGGGGTGGCTTACCAAACCCGCGGGGGCGGCTAAGGCCAACATGGCTTCAAAGGCGAAGGCTCTTACACCTCTCCCCCTAAAAACAAGTTTCGTCCCGAAACTTGTGAAGTCCTGTAACCACTCGGACTCAAAAGTCGAGGTACAACTCTCTCTATAACCTCAAACACGAGCATGGAAGAAAACATCATCTCCAGTAGCAAAGTCACTATCCAAGGCATAGAGGAAAACCATCTCTAGCCAAACCATAATCACATCACAAGACATAGAGGAAAACCATCTCTAGCCGTATCAACATCACATAACAGAAAGGCATGGAGGAAAAACATCTCCAGCAACACTATGTCCACCAAAATAACATGGAGGAATAACCATCTCCAGCTGAATCCTAATCGTATCACAATAGCATGGAGGAAAGAGCCATCTCCAACTATAAACAGTAATCGTACTAGCACAACAAGATCTAATAAGATCACACATCATATCATAGCTAGTACGAAAATAAATACATCATAGCATATAAGCACATAAGCACGTAATCACAACACTCACCAAGATAGTACTAAGATCTACTCATCGATCCTACTGGTACATCTATCTTGGCATAAACTCTGGATAGTTCCTCTGGATACTATCCTCAGTCTCCCATGTAGCCTCATCAGGTCCTCGTCTCGACCACTATATCCTCAGCATAGGAATGTCCTTCGAACGCAGGCGTCTCATACCTCGTTCTAGGACTGCAATAGGGTGCTCAATAAAAGTGTAATCCGGCTCGACCACTAAATCATCATAACTCACGATGTGTCTCGGATCTGGTATGTACTCCCTCAGCTGAGACACATGAAATACAGGGTGAACACCCTCTAATCTCGGAGGCAAAGCTAATCTGTATGTTGCGCTCCCAACCCGAACCAGAATCTCGAACGGTCCGACATATCGGGGGCTCAACTTCCCCTTAATGCCAAAGCGTCTAACACCTCGTGTCGGAGACACCCTCAGCCACACATGGGCGCCTACTCTGAACTCTAGGGGTCTACGCCTCCTATCTGCATAACACTTTTGACGGCTCTGTGCAGTCAGCATCCTCTCTCTAATCAGTGCTACTCGAGCAACATCATCCTGAATCTGATCAGGTGTCAAATCACTAACACTGCTCTGCTCATCCCAACATAACGGAGTACGACATCTCTGTCGATACAGTGCCTCATATGGGGTCATCCCAATCGATGCATGCCAGCTGTTGTTGTATGAGAACTTAACTAGTGGGAGATGATCCGTCCACACTTGTCCCTAATCCAACACACAAGCTCGCAGCATATCCTCTAGTGTCTGAATGGTCCTCTCTGGCTGACCATCTGTCTGAGGATGAAACACAGTCGTGAAGTGCAAACTCGTCCCCAAGGCAGTCTGAATCTGCTGCCAGAATCTCGAGGTAAATCGTCCATCTCTATCTAAGACGATCGTCCTCGGTACACCATGGAGTCTCACTATTTGTCTAGTGTACTCCTCAGCTAATCTGCTTACTGGCCACGTTTCCCGGATAGGGATAACACGTGCCGTCTTCATCAATCTGTCCACTATAACCCAGATAGCATCAAAACTTCTTCTCGGTCTCAGTCTAGTCACAAAGTCCATGGTGACATCCTCCCACTTCCTCTATGGAACAGGAAGTGGATGGAGTTCACCTCCAGGTCTACAATGCTCAATCTTGACCTGCTGACAGATCGCACACTATGCCACAAATCTGGCCACATCGGGCTTCAACCCTCCCCACCAATATAAACGTCTCAAGTCCTATTACATCTTACTCGTACCTGGGTGCACTGAATAAGGCGTACAGTGAGCCTCCTGTAATATCCTCTAGCGTAAATCTGCATCAGCGGGTACACAGACGCGACCACGGCGCCTCAATACTCCATCTGCTCCTAGCAGGAACTATGGTGCCTCATCCCGAGACATCCTCTTTCGGATCCTCATCAGTGTCGGGCAGGTCCCCTGCTTTTGTTGGATTTCACCCAACATATCAGGAAGAACCTCTAAAGTACTCAACTGGGCATCCTCATCAGGAAACTGGATGTCAAGCTCTAACCAGATCAGGTCTCTGTGTAACTGATGTTGAACTGTCAGCCTCACAATCGCCTGCTCTCGAGGCGTCTTCCTGCTCAGGGCGTCGGCGACAACGTTCGCCTTCCCTGGATGATACATAATCTCCAAATCAAAGTCCTTGATCAGCTCAACCCACCTACGCTGGCGGTTATTCAATTCCCGCTGCATGAAAATATACTTCAAACTCTTATGGTCTGTGAAGATCTGACATGTAACACCATACAGGTAATGTCTCCAGATCTTTAGTGCATGAACTACCGCTGCCAACTCCAGATCATGAGTCGGGTAGTTCTCCTCATACGTCTTCAACTGTCTAGACGCATATGCAATCACTCTGCCCCGCTGCATCAATACACATCCCAAGCCTAGCTTGGACGCATCACTGTAAACCACAAAATCCTCTGTACCCTCTAGCTGTGCTAAAATAGGAGCAGAAGTCAGACGCCTCTTCAGCTCCTCAAAACTCTGCATACACTGATCAGACCATACAAATCTGGTAGTCTTCCTCAGCAGACTCGTCAGTGGACGGGCAATCACAGAAAATCCCTCCACAAAGCGTCTGTAATAACCGGCTAGACCAAGGAAGCTACGTATTTCCTTGACGTTCGTCGGTGTAGTACAAGCTGCTACTACCTCAATCTTGGCCGGATCCACCTTGATCCCTTCAGCTGATACAACATGACCCAGGAATGCTACCTCTGGCATCCAGAACTCGCACTTAGAGAACTTAGCATAAAGTTCTCTATCCCGTAAAACCTACAATACAGTCCTCAGCTGTCCTGCATGCTCCTCTCTACTGCGAGAGTACACCAAAATATCATCTATGAAAATCACCACAAACTGATCCAGGAAGTCGATGAAGATGTTGTTCATCAACTCCATAAAGACTGCTGGGGCATTCGTAAGCCCAAATGGCATCACTACAAACTCGTAGTGTCCATATTTGGTCCGGAATGCTGTCCTGTGCACATCCTGCTCTCTCACCCTCAACTGGTGATATCCTGAGCGCAGATCAATCCTGGAGAATACTGTCGCTCCTTGAAGCTGATCTAACAAGTCATCGATACGAGGCAATGAATACTTGTTCTTGATGGTCACCTTGTTCAGCTCTTTGTAATCTATACACAGTCTCAACGATCCGTCCTTCTTCCGTACGAAGAGGACGTGTGCTCCCCATGAGGATACGCAAGGGCGGATAAAACCCTTCTCAGCCAACTCCTCGAGTTGCTTCTTCATCTCTAACATCTCGACAGGCGCCATCCGGTATGGGGCCTTCGAGATCAGTCTCGTACCAGGCTCTAAATCAATGCCAAAATCCACACTCCTCTGAGGCGGCTAACTGGACGGCTCAACAAATACATCTGCAAAATCACAGACAACTGGGATATCCTCTAGTGTTGGACTCTCCCCCTCCTTCATGGCATAACACCAGAAGGCCTCACAACCTTGTGCAATCAGTCTTGCTGCCCGTATTGCATTGATAACCATGCCTGATTTTCCAAGGTCTCAACCTCGGAAAACCTCTATCTGTCCTAACTCGGTAGAGAGGGTAATAGTCCTCCTACCTACATCTAAGACTGCCTGATGCCTATCCATCCAATCCATACCTAAAATGACTTCTTCATGCACTAATGGCATGACAAAGAAGTCCACAAGCAATACACGGGTCCCTACAGAAATGGGACAGTCACGAATCTCACGGGTACCTCTGATCCTACTTCCATCGGGTAACCCTATACTAAAGGGTATCCCCTCAGTCGTATCTAGACTCAGATGATCAACACATGCATCAGAAATAAAAGAAAGTGTAGCACCCGTATCAAACAAGACTCTAACAGGTAAACCATGAATCAGAATGGTATCTGTAGCAGTCGGTGCAGCTGGCTCCTCTGCACTCCTCAGCTCAAAAACTCGACCCTGTGGTCCTCTGGTGTTCGTGGTACTCCCACCACGACCTCTGCCTCTACTCGGCCCAAGAGCAGCTCCTTGAGTCGTAGGGCGATCTGGGACTCTCTGTTGTCCCTGCATCTGCTACTGCTGAGGTGTCCTCTGTCCACCTCCGGCTACACTGGCAGGGGAAGAACCCTGTTGAGATGAAGCTCCACCCTGTTGGCAGAAGACAACCCTATGACCTGGTCTTTCACAAGTGTAACACATCACTGTCTGCCTCGTACACTCTGATCGAATGTGTCCATAACCACCACAATTGAAGCACTAACGTCCCTTATCTGCAGCCGGTGCAGATGAGGGATAACTCTGGTGACTCTGGCCTCGCCCGACACTAGCAACACCACCAGCACCACTGGTCTGCCCAGTCCGCTGTCTCTTCTCTTACTATCCGGTCTGAGAAGGTCTCCTCTGTCTAGCTCTCTCCCTCTCATAATCAGAAGCCCTGTCCTGATAATCCATCAAGGTCACAGTGAAACCCTGCCATGTAAGTCCGGGTAGTGTCCCTCAGTCGTTGGGAGAAAAGATATACATGCTGATCTGCAAGAGGTGCACTAGACCCAGTAATGTCAGCTCCTCCTGGAATCTCCTGATAGCATCTGAGACTAGTACATCCTCAAAGCCAGCCTCCACAAAGTCCCGTAGTTTCTCCCTCCTCAGTGAGGCAGGGCAGAAATGCTCTATGGTCATGGTCCTCATCTGGTCATAACTGATGACCTGACCCCGTACTGACCTCCACCAGTGTTGTGCCAAATCCCTGAACAAGTCTGCACCAACTCTATATGTTTGTCTACTAGACATCGAATAGACTCCAAAGTTGAGTCTACATGCCCGATCCACAACTCTACCTCTAGCCCCACCTTCCCATCTGGTGAAATGCCTTCAACCAAGTGTCTGGTCTAGGCCCTCTATACTCCTCTGTAACTCTAGCAATCTCAACAGCAGGTGCCGGTACAGCTGGCACTTGAGAAAAAATGTGTGGGATCTCTCAGATGATCCCTCCTGTGCTGGCAGATCAGGGACACGTCTACCTGCTCTGGCAGCCTCCTCTACTCGCCTGATATACTCGTGGAACGCTGGTCCCTCCATGGAGACACGATCCGAGTCATCTGACTGGACTCTCTGGGATCCTTGTCTCTCAGCTGCACCGTTCCCAGTCTCAAGAACGACACTCTCAGCAACATCCTCATGAGTCTCCTCCGCCGCACGTGTACCACCAACGGGAATCCTACCCCGTCCTCTACCTAGAGGGGGTCTACCTCTACCTCGTCCAGCTGCAGGTAAGGCTCTAGCCTGAACCATCTGTAGAGGACGTAAACCTAACTCAGAAGGCTATATATATGCCATATGTATAGATATATATCAAATCAATCACAGCATAATAACTATATATATCTATACTGTCAAGATCTTCAGAGGGGTGATGGTTTCTCGTACACGCTATCCCAAAACATTTTTACTCATTTCAAAACCAAAACCTTTTGAAAAGTCAAACCCCTTTCGGGTTCTGTTTATTTATCTATTCGACCTTTATCGCATATTACAAGTGTCATTGTTGTCAACCTAAGCTCTGATACCAACTTTTTAACACCCCGAATCCGTAGGACTCGAGGTGCTACTGGGCTAGGATCTCACAATGGATCCTTACCCTAGCCTGACAACAAGTTCACTAGATCTTACAGCAAGACACATATAGATTAAAACAAAACATCAAACTGTATATATACATATCAAAAGGTTTACATAAGAACCGCTGAGTACAACCAAAATATATACTGTACATACAAAAACCCATAACCCTCGCATAACCCAGTGTACGGAGCCCTCAGCGGATCACCCACTCTAGATCACTCTGCAGCTCTCTTAACCTACAAAGGATCTACAACACGGTATAAAACCGTTAGCTAACCATACACATATATATAGAAGATGCAAGAGCACAAACACACATCATAAAATCATAAACATCTCATCATGGTATAACACATTTACCCAGTTTATTATCTTTATATAAATGGTCCAACACTCAAATCATATAAATATGCATATGAACATATGTGACACGAGGAATATAACCCTCGCCTCTCGGTGCTAATGCCAGTTGGAGTGGTAATTTGGGATCACTTTCCCGTGTACCCAATGGGAGTGGAGACAGTGCCCGTCCCGTGTACCAGATCTGGACGATCCGCAGAGAACCTCCCAGACTCCCAGCGGGATGAAAGGGCAAGTTGTCACGGCCCTACAATGGGCAGTCACTAAACCATAGGTAGGTAATAACAACATCGCATGCTATCAAGCATATAACACACACCACTCATGCATACATCCAATATAAGGATAGTAGTTAAGTAAGTCCTATGGACTTACCTCAACCTCAGAAGTAGTCTCAACCACGATCAACTCTCAAACACGATCCACTCCAATCTGGAGGACAACAATACCTAAAACAAGGCATAACGAGATATCACATCTCTTATCAATCAAAGGGGTCACACCTAGACCCAAGGGATCCATAAGGATCACATCAAACTTATTAACCTCGATAAACTACTAAACCTCAAAGCCATAACCGGCATACAGATATATCATATTCCTCATCATTCTATCCTCATACACATACCTAGCATGATACTAACCCGCTCATACTAGGAAAGGAAAGGATCATACTACTCTAAGTAGATCATGTACAAGACGCACCTGTGGAACGGAAAGACACAGGGGAGGAACAAGGCAAACCGCATGCAAGCGCAGGCACGGGCGCAGGTGCTGAGACCGTGGCCGTAGTGGCGGCAGCTTCCGGCGCGGTTACGGTGACAAGGCTCCCGCAGGGGTGGCAGTTTCCAGGCGCGGGGGCCGCGACTATGCAGAACGTAGAGTCCCGACTTCTCTTTCACTCTTCACATGATCAAATCACGTCTTCTCCATTCCATATTCAAACACATGCATATACATACACATTCTAACATCAATATACCTTCCATACATCTAATCCTAAGCTAAGGAAGATGGAATCAAAGAAAGAAAGAAAGAAAGAAGAGAAGAATGGAGCTTACCACTGTTGTGGTCTAGGAAAGGAAAGGATCACACAACCTCAACAACTAGCTCTCAAGCTCAGCAACAATAACATACAACATCAACCTCAACAAGGCCACACAAAACCTCTTCTAAACCAAGAGGAATCCAAGCACAAGATCAAGAAGGAGGAAGGAGGCAAGAAGAAGAACGTGAAGAAGGCTGGAATGAAGTAACCCTTGCTCAGGAAGCAAAGGAAAAGGCTAAGAAGAGAAGAGAGTAAAGCACAGGTCAAGAGTCAACAAAGTCGGCTGCAGCCGCAAGAAACCGCAGAGGCGGAAAACTACCCGAGCCGCAGGGGCGGCTCCCCAAACCCGCGGTGGCGGCTAAGGCCAACATGGCTCCAAAGACTAAGGTTCTTATACCACCTGCCTTCGCCTGTCGGAGCAATATTGTTGGCAGGCGCGTTTAGCCCTTGCCACACTTCTCTCTTATTTACAGTTGGACCCCCCGATTTGTATATTAACATTTTCCTTCCCAAACTTACCATTTACATTTCTAGCCCATATTTATGTTTTTAGCGTCTTTGGCCACTGTTGTGTAATTGTAGAAAATGGGCTAAATTTTTATTTACGTAAATGGCTATACTTTCTATTTTGAAAAATACCCCTAGAAAGATACTTACTGATTTTGGCCAAAATTTTAATTATAGAAAAGGGCCCAAACTTTCTGGGTTTACGTTTTTTGCCCCATAAAAGTTATTTACTATTTTATCTCTAAGTTTTAACTAAAAAAAATTATCCTATAATCATATCTATCATTTAATATGCCCAAGTCTAGCTTATAGAGCTAAATTTGTTTAGTTTTAATTTTAGGCTCAGAATCGCCTTTGCAAAAGGTCTAGCACAAGTTGAAGTTCGACAACCATCGATCGACTTTCTTTTCTGCAACGCTACATGAGTATTCTTCAAACCTTTGGAATGGTTGTTGCATGTTAAGTTATAAAAAGTTGGATATTGGATTAATATGCCTAGTTGGACATTCTAGGTACTTACTCGGTTGGATAACGGGTTTTGGGTAAACCCTAAGTGAATTACAACTCAAAAAACTCGAGTTGGGATTACGTAAGTCACTTTTACACCTATTGGACGGTGTTTGTGAATATAATAGGGAATATATATTGATTGTGTGATCTTTTTCTTGTTTAGGTTGTTTTATGAGATTTAGTTGACGTTGTCGCGTTTTGGCTTGGAGCCGTTGAGTGAGCTTTTATCGAGGCAAGTATTTGTGAGCTTTTATATGAGAATGATTAAGTTTAAGTAAATATATTGTTGCGTGCATGTAGGGCCTTCCAATGAATTTTGGGGGAATTGTGTCAGCTTTTTTTTTAATCAATTTTAAAAATTAAGTTTTACCATAGGAAAAAGGAAAAAAGACGAAAAATACTTTATTAATAAAAAATACATGAAAGAATTACATTAAAAACAAAACAAGACCGTTCTTAACTTTAAATATTTTTTAGAAGAAAAATTAAAACAAAAGAGGGAAAAAAAATAGGACAAAACATGTATGGAAAAAGAAAGAACATAGTAGAAAGGGGATTTGAATTCTTGACTTTTTTAATAAAAAAAATGAAAGAATGACAATAAAAAGAAAAACAAGATTGTTTTATGCTTTAAATATTTTGTTCATATGTATATGATAGATGATTTGGTCTATGACCACAGCGGGTTATTGCCCTTATTATTAGTATGAGTTATGTGGTTTATGACCGAGGCGGAAATATTGTCGGTGATATTGTTTTCATGATTTTTACGCTCCTCGGTTGGGACGGACCACGATTACCATTGGTACATAGTTTGAGCGGGTTGATGGTTGTGCCCAACCTTAGATGATGGCGAGGATTCACTTGATCTGTGATTGTCGTGATCATCCCATGGTTGAGGTTTAGGAGGTACCTTTGTGTTCAACGTGGGTTGAACATGTTTTGAAATAAAATACAACACTTGTTATTTAAAGATGATTCAAAAGTAAAAATGCTCGACCATGTTTTGTATGATGATTTGGATGAATTTGTGATGAGTTGAGGAAAGGGACAAGGATTTACCTTGTTACCCCATTTAGGTCAATTGACCATTGGTTACAAGTTATACATATATCGGTTTATTTAAGATGATATTGATTTTGAACTCTTTTGAGTATGTTGGATATCTTTTGAGATGACTTTAGTTTGAAACGTTTTTAGATGTTATGGAGTTATTTGAGTATTGATGATATTGATTTATGTGGTTATTTAACCCTTTCGATAATTTATAAAGTGATAATGTGATATTATATATGCTTATACTCATGTCCCGTTCATATATTTTCATTTCTTATGTATCAGTTTAGTCTACGTGGAAGACTAACCCCACCACGGTAGAGCTGATTATGTTTTTGACATAGAAAAGCAGATGTAATATCTAATTTAAACAAAAGTAGGAGATACAACGGAATTAAAATCTATTATAACTTAATAGAGGTTATTTATTCTTTTTCTAAAAGAAAAGAAGAGAAAATGAGATCACAATGAGATAGGAGGTGTGATCAAAATGAAAGTAAGATATTTTTTAAACAAAAGTTGTCTAATTATAAAACTTGTATCTTTGAATAACAATATTTCTTTATTTTATTCTATGGTAATAGAATTAAAATATATTCTAAATAAAAAAAATATTAAAAAGAATGGACCAATAATGCAGTTTTTTTTATAAGGAACGTCAACTATGCACTTTAATTTTTATTAGTTGACTAAGTATGGATTTTGAGTTTTAATTTTAAAAACACCTCAAAACCCCTAAACACTCACATCTTTGAATTGACGTTCTCTACGATCACGATTAGCCACTCGGATTGTTTCCGGCCACTCACTTTGGAGATATCAATCGGCTTTGTTACTAGAAAGCGATCTATATGATAGGGTTTTTACTATTCAGAGTCTGCACTCTTTTTTTTTTTGGAACGGTTTCATCTTGATTCTCGATCTATAAGTAGAAGATTCGCTCTGGTTTTGGTTAGTTTTTCTGGTGCTTACTTCATTTTAATCGGTGTTGGTATCTCTTAGTGATTACGATTGAGTTTTGGAAGCTTTATTGGGGTTTCGCCAAGTTTTGAAAGTTATATGAAGCCATTGACGATTCTAGCAGTTCTCAATTGATTTCGATCGGTTTTGAAAGCTATCTGAAGACACTGACGATTCCAGGTGTTCTAAATCGAATTCGATTGATTGTTAGAAGCTATTTGAAGGTGGTGACAATTTCTCCTCTCAATAAGAGAAATTGAGCTTGAATGCAAGAGAAATTGTATTTGTTGAACATTGGACATAATTTAAACCAGGTTTACTTTTGTATGATGTTTTATAGTATGCTCATCATAGATGTGTGCAAAGATGGTGCAATGAGAAAGGCAATACTAAATGTGAGATATGCTACTTCATGCTTTATATGCTGTTAGACACAATCTTGTTTCATTCATCTCTTATACTTCTAATTTTGTAGTTCAAGATTTGAGTATAAGTTTTTGGCTGATCATTTTGCATTTTGCATTGTTTGTGTTTTAGAAGAAACTGGGAGATAAGTAGAAGCGCCCTAAATAATCCACAAATCATTAGAATGGTTCCAATTGCTCATCAGGACACAGATTATGACTATGAAGAATCTCCTTCTAGAAGCTTAAGATGGCTTGCAGTTGCCATAATTGTACTGTCTTTGATACCTATAGAATGTTTTTCTTTTTTGATTTGCATTATTAATTATATCTTAAGAACTTAACACAACATACATTGCGTATCAAACATTCATGTTATTACTTATAAGCATGATCTAGATTAACCCCTACTGAATTTTGAATTTCATTTGAAGGAGATTTAAGCAACCCCCTTGTATTTCAACCTCTCTAGTATTGCAAAGTCTGTACATGCTCTATTTTTTTATTACATGTTATATATGAGTATTTTCAGTGTTTCACTTTCACTGCTTAGAGTTTAGGATTTATGGTCGGGGCTTATATTTGAGGAATAGTTTTTCTTAGGGTAGATGTTAAATGGTTTTAATAACTTTGGATTATCCAAATGATGAATTGTGTTTTCGAGGATCAGTGTAAATAACATATTGAATATCCTATTAGGCTGACTGGGGAAGAATGTGAACTCAATTTTATGTGTTTTGTATGGTGCCATTGAGAACTTGTACATTCAAGGATCATCAAGAATTTAAAGAGTAACCCTTTAAAAAAGAAGTGTGTATGATGTATTAATAAAGGTCAAAATAAATATGCTACTACCATTAGGTCCCTTGGCAATAGTGTTACATTTTGGTATTTAACGTTGGGTATTAAAATCGGGTAACTGAAGTTCGGTACATGAGTAAAGTTGGATAGGTAACGTTGAATATTGAAATCGGGTAACTAATATTGAATAACCGAAGTGAAGATGATATGTAACGTTGGGTATTGAAATCGGGTAATTAATATTGGGTAACCGAAGTTGGGTAACCAAAGTGAAGTCGGGTATGTAGCATCGGGTATTGAAATCGGGTAACTAATATTGGAAAACCGAAGTTGGGTAACCGAAGTGAAGTTAGATATGTAACGTTGGGTATTAAAATCGAGTAACTAATATTGAGTAACCGAATTTGGATAACCGAAATGAAGTTGATATGTAACGTTGGATATTAAAATCGGGTAACTAATATTTGGCAACCGAAGTGAAGTTGAATATGTAACGTTGGATATTAAAACCGGGTAATCGAAGTTGGGTAACCGAAGTGAAGTTGGATATGTAACGTTGGGTATTGAATCGGGTAACCAATATTGCGTAAACGAAGTTGGTACATGCGGAAGGTTGGGTATTGAAAATTGGGTATGTATTTTTCTCCTTCTTCCTAATATTTTTTTTTAAAGAATGTATTCATTTACAAATAGAAAGTGCATACTTTGTACCTTATATATACTAGGGGCGTCGCGCGTGCTACGCACGCGCAACCTGAATTAATACGGGAAATGAGTACAAGAAGTTTGTTTGATTTGAGTATTTGAAATAAGGAGGAAAATAACACCAATGAAGTTTGTTTTTTTTTAATCTCAATGTAGGACTGTTTCATTCTATCCATTTAGGGTGTTGAATAACCCTTCTATAATATATAGTGTAACTACAAAAAAGTGATACCCTTCTTCATCCCAAAATAAATGTCATATTAGCTTTACTAATCATCATTTACAATAGTGACACAGGGAGTGAAAACCTAAAACAAAATTTCATATCAGCAACCTTCACAAAAGCAGTTCTTAAATACTGCATAACAACACTCGGCATGATACCCAATCCTCCACGTTTCTGGATGGCACAGATGCCCCCGTTTGTATTAATAGTATTTGTCATTTGACCCCCATAACAACCTCTTCCAGGTGAGTTGATCTATAACCTGTAAAAGTATTCTTATAACATGTTTAACATGTCACCTTAACATAAGTTACTATGTTGATATGGTGAGCAAAAGGCCCCTCCAAACAGATTGGTCTACAACAACTTCCAAAAGAACAAAAGGGTACCGTATAAAAGGTCTTGATGAAGTATTGATCATTATAGCATAATTACTATATCAGCAATATACCATATTGATGCCTAGAGATTTAAAAATACACTACAATAGAAGATGAGTGTAGAAACGATTCAGTCTTAACCCCACTTCATTTTCTCATGATGTTAAGAAACTTACATCTGCATGGAACTACACCAAGTAAACAAAAAATAAATTAATAAAACAAACCTTTGCAGCATAACAGCGGTACGGAATGCTTGGCTGACGACTTCATGGACCTATTATAGGAAGTAATTTTTTTAGAGAAAACTGAAGAGAAGAATTGATACAGGGGTAAGCTAGCCACTTAATTTGGAAAAGAGAATTTAAACAGCTGAGTATGGTAATATCCACAAAAAAAATCTGTATTTTCTTTACTATGCCCATTGAAAAGAATAGCAAAGAGGGCAGGAAAGATGATTAAAAGGTTGAAAATATCCCTCTCTATTTTTTTGAAACAAACAAATGATTATTCCCCATGATCAAGCCATGCAACAATATATGATACAGAACGTGGACCAAAACTAGCATATCAAGCAAAACTATGAATCCCAAGAAAATATGGTTCAAAAATAGATGTCTATTAACCATATATCTCTATAGCAATATCCAAATCATTGAGCAAGTGAATGGACTTAATATAAAAATCATGTAAAAAAGGGGATTATGTTAGAAACCCTTTGCGAATCAAAGTCTCAAATTCATCCTACCATTCAGGCAACAATTTTAACTTGTGACTTTCTTCACTATGACAAATGATCAAACACCTTACGTCCATCACTCAAGTAAAATAAAACATAACCTCACCCTTCAAGCTAAATGACTGCAGTCCTCAGATGATATAAACATTAGACAGTTCACACTGTCCTAGTAGTTACATAACATGTACCACAAGGGCAGAAGTGGATACCTATCAAATATTAGAGCCCTTAATGGCCTTTTGTAGAATCACTCAGTGGGGGATCCTTTGGACAATTGCATTTAAAATTTCAGTTATTTCTATCCGCTCCTGTTCAAAGAGAAGAAGAAGAAAAAAAGAAAAAGAAAAAGAAAAGAAGATTAGAAAGAGCATCAGTTAATCATACAAGATCACAAGAAAGTAAATCAATTTGATTAAGCTATCAACATGTACTCAAATCAGGGACCGGGTAAGACAATGCAAACATTCCGTTTGCAAATCTCCATGAGGGTATATACTCTATCAATTTTGGATTTTGCCTTTCAGGGATGCGGAACTCATCTATTAGTCCCTGAAATAAACAAAATGAAACCTTAGACCAATTTTTATAATTTTTGCCTAGAAATGAATCATAATAAATCAATCGAGAAAATGAGCAACAATTTCTCTTGCCTTGATAGCTTGCTGCATGAAAAGCATTTCTATTAGAAGACTGAAAAGTTTTCCTGCCACACGGGTAAATCTATTTATGATGGAGCAAGCTCCTAAGATAGCCAGCAAGAACAGCAAAGTTGTTGTCCATACACAAACCCTGTAAAAAAATTCAGAAAAAAATGATCAAAAACTTCAAATTCAAAGAATTGATACTAAAAACATAGAATAGGAGGAACCGGATTTGCAAGCTCACCATCCAGCCCAAGCTAAAAACAAATTCCGACCCAAATCCGTCTTGTCTTTCGCAAAATTGAACATGAATGTGTACATTATGACAGTGGGTTCTGCAACTCCAAGAATCAGTAAAGGTTGCCCTCCCAATAATAGAGTGTATAATGCCACAAACAGCATTTGATGCTAATGTTTGAACTGATGTGAGGACACCATCTACAATCAACAAATTGTAATATATTTATTCAAATTGCTGTCATACTATTTCCTCCAAAGATTTACTTTACTTATGTGCAGATAAACAAGTAAATTCAGAAAGTCAAATGTAGAAGCACTCCCATAGTACCTGTATCTCTCTCCAATTGCTCACCAAATGAAATGACATGGATTCCTTCCACAAGAATGAAAATGAAAAGCAGAATTTTCAAAGCACAAGCTCTATGTATAGGATCATTGGAAGAGTGAAGATTTAAGCAGGTTTAAAAGCACAAGCTCTAAATGCAGGATCATTGGACAGGTATAGGGAACAAAAACTAAAAGGATAGCTTTGAAAACCTCGTCATGAGATTGTCAAAGCCATTGAAATTGTCTATGATGCGACATTATGCCCTTTGCAGCTCTATGTATAGGATCATTTGACGCTTTTGGCAGATTTACCAGCATAGACAATTTCAATGCCTTTTTTTAAAGCATTGCAATCAACCAACCTATATGAAAATATAACAAGAGAAAAGTGGGAGTTTAGATGAGAGTTGCAAAGGCATAATGTCGCATCATAAATATAACTTGCCGAAGAATGCGCTATTAGTAATAGTATCGAGTGGTGCACCACTAAGTTCAAATTGACCCCCGGGTTCAAGAGATATGCTTTGCTTCCCCTGGCAATTAGAGAAGAAGTAATATGTAAGATAATAGATACTAAAATTTTGGAGGGGAGAAGGAACACGTTAGATCAAATGAGAACTGACAAATTTTCAATAGGTAAGCAAATGCTGGCTGGTTTCACAAATGGCTTATTTTATTAGCATAATTGCCTTTTTCAGAAAATGACAGTTTTTGGCAGAACTAACCCAGGTGAACATGTAATAAAAGAAGCAGAATACTGAAAATCACTATAAAAAAAAAGGAATGACATAGCCCACAATCAATGTTACCTGCTTCAATCCAATCATATTGTCACCTTCCATCACTTTATCCCAGTCAAATCTCTCAGCAATACCATTAAGCAGCTCAGCAATTTGCTCATATTTCATTGGTCGTAGGGTTCCACCCTCAAAACCAAAATTTTCATGCTCTGTGCCTATCCTGTAAGTATATAATAAACAAAAAGAGAGAAATCAGGAATTGGTAAAAATAAGATCATATATTCACTTTTAGGAACATAAGCATTACACAATTTGTTGACCACATAAAAACGATCCGACTTCAATGATTTGGAAATAGCTGTATTAATATTGAACCACATAAGGTAAAAAAAATATCAAATAATCTATAGTTGATTTTGATTCTTGAACCATTTCTAAATGCAAGATTGAGGCTTGTGTGATCTAAAATCTCCAGAGAAAAGTTCATTTAAAAGCTTACAGTTTAGTTCCAGAAACTTAGACAAGAACAAATTTCACATATCATAACAGTCAATGTACTTCCAAATACGGATGTGAACCTTCCATCACCAGAACTCAAGTTCAGATAATGCCACTTGGTATACAAGTCAAGGGACATTACATACGTGTATAATGCAACACAAGTTCTGAATCATAACCCTGTCCTAGAAACCAGAAGCGTACAATTTCACATGAAAGATTGTCAAACAGTATTATATTAACTCAATTCACTATGCAAACGTTGAATAAACGGCACATGCACTTCACGAGAACACCAATTTATTGCATCTAATTGACCAAATGACAAAGATACAGACAGACCTCCAAAAAAACACAACAAATAAGCCGCACACAGTAGATGAACTCGAGCAAAGAACTTCTCTTCAACAAACATTCATCAATGGTGGCCATTGATTATCCTCATCTTCCAAACCCTGTAAAACAAAAAAAAACCCTAAATCAGCACAATACCCACGTTACCAAAATAACAAAATCAAGCAAACCTAGTTTATAAAGTACCATTACTCTTCTGCTCTTGGGTTTGACACCAATTTCTTTGTTATCGATCGCAAGAAATTTCGTACAAAACCTACAAAAATTAGACAAACGATAAGCAAATGGTTAGAATTTTGCGAATGGACTGTTGAAACTATTAATCCAAAATTGAATTACAAAGTGGCTACAAGCTTCTCAAATTCAACAGTAGAGGTAGAGAGAGCAATTTCAATAGAATTTTATTCTGAAAGAGGACAAGGAAGATTAAAAAAAAAAATTCATAAATAGAACAAAGATGAACAAATGACACACCGATTGGAACCCAATTTCAATATAACATCTCAAAATTTAGAGCATCAAGAGAAATTACAAAATCAGAAGAAGAAATTTGAAATAGCAAAACTCCAATTCGACAGCAGAGGTCGAGATAGCAAAATTGTGTGTAAAAGAAGGAGCCACTCATGCGTGAGGTTCAAAGCAGAAGTGTGAGAGCCTTTTCTTTCGGACCGAGATCGTACCATAGCCGAGATTGGCCTTGCCGCACCCGCGGACACGTATGTCGCCCCTGCGGGTTCCCGCCCCTGCGGCCTGTGATCCGCCCCTGCGGGTTACGGCGGCTGCAGCCAGTTTTGTTGACTTCCTTAACCCGTGCTTTACCTTCTGACCTTACCTTCTCTTACCTTGCTGAGCAAGGGTTTCACTTCTTCACTTCACTTCTCCAGCTACCTACGTCCACCTTGCTTATCCTTCTTCCCTTGTGAACTTGTTCTTGTTTTCCTTGGAGTTGGCTTTGGAAGTGTACTTGTGGTTGTGTGCTGATGCTAGTGTGTGTTTTGCTGTTCTTGGAAGCCAGCCTTGGTGTTTGATGATCCTCCCTGCAGCCTATAACCTTCTACAGTGGTGAGTGCTTGTTCTTTTCCTTCTCTTCTTCTTTGATTCCATCTCTTTAGCCTTAGGTTTAGATGTATGTTGATCCTAGTTTGATGTTGGAACGTGTATGTATATGTTTGTATGTGGTTTTGGATGATTGAAGACGTAATTGATCAAGTGACGAGCCGAAGAGAAGCTGCGAAGTGTCGTTCTGTACTGTCACCGCCCCGTGGCCAAGAGCCACCGCCCCGTGGCTACCGTGCCTGCGCTTGCCTGCGTTCAGTCTCACCGCCCCTGCGGCTTCCACCTGCCGCCCCGCGGGTGATCCTTTCCGCCCCTGCGTCCGTAGTTCACGCAGGTGCGTCTTGTCCCGGGACTACCTATAGTCAAGTAGTTTCCTTTCATTTCTAGTACGAGGGAACTAGTATCATGCTAGGACTCGGATGATGATGAGTATGGTATAGTTATGCCGGTTACGGCTTTGAGGTTTACGAGTTGGAATTGATCCCTTATGGATCCCTTGGGTCTAGGTGTGACCCTTTGTGTGTGATAGGATTGTGATATATATTTTGTGTGCCTTGTATAGGCTGTGTTGTCCTCCAGTTGGAGTGGACGTTTCTGGGTTTTGCTCGTAGCGAGATACTTCTGAGATTGAGGTAAGTCCATAGGACTTACTTAGCTGCCATCCTTATATTGGATGTGTGCATGAGTGGTGTTTGTTATATGCTTTATAGCATGATTCATGTTGGTCACCGACCTATGTTATATTGACCGCCCATGTGGTGGTTGTGACAACTTACCTTTCACCCTTCATCCCGTAGAGGAGTTTGGGAAGTGCTCTGTACGCTAGCTAGACTTGGTATACGGGAAAGGTACTGATACCACTCCTTATGGTATACGGGAAGGTGCGCTGATACCACTCCAGCTAGCTATTGCACACAGAGGCGAGGATTATATTCCTCGTGTCACTTATTTTCATATACTGATTTATATACTCCTGTGTGTTTAACGTTATAAAGATAATAAACCGGGGTAAATGTGTGATATCATGTTGATGTGTTATTGTTTATATGATGTGTGGTTGTGCTCTTGCCTATCTTATATTTGTGTATGGTTAGCTAACGGTTTTATACCGTGTTATAGATCCTTTGCAGGTTAGGAGAACTACAGAGTGATCCGGAGGGGTGATCTGCTGAGGGTTCCATACACAGGGCGTACTCGTGGGTTTTGGGTTATTTTTATTGTACGGATTTATGGTTGACTTTTGTACTCAGCAGTACTGTGGATTACTTTTGATCAGTATATATATATACATACATCAGTTTTATGTTTTGTTTTTAATCTATCAGTGCCTTGTTGTAAGATTCAGTGAAGTTGTTGTCAGGCTAGGGCCAAGATCCATTGTGAGATCCTAGCCCAGTAGCACTCCGAGTCCTACGGATTTGGGGTGTTACAAAGTTGGTATCAGAGCCCAGGTTGACAACAATGGCACTAATAATGTAAGAGCCGTAGTCTTTCGGGCTGAGACCGGACCTTGGCGAGATTAGCTTTGGCCGAGGTTGGTCTTGCCGCCCCCGCGGTGAGTGGCGCCGCTGGCCGCCCTGCGGCTGCTTGGACCGCCCCGCGGTTTCCGGCGGCTGCAGCCGTTTTTGTTGACCTTTGTTGACCTTGCTTTACCTTTTACTTCACCCATTCTTACCTTTGGCTCATCAAGGATTTCTTCATCCTCTTGCTCCAGATTCTCTCCACGCATCCTTGCTTCTCTTTGCTCCCCTTTGATCTTGTTCTAGCTTGGAAGAGTTTGTGAGAGTTGGAAGTGTGTAGTGCTTGTGTAAGTTGTGGCTTTGGATATGTTGGGCTGGAAGCCAGCCTTGGTAGCAGTTGAGCTCTCCTGCAACCTTAGACCACAAGTGTGGTAAGGTTTCTTCTCCTCTCTTCTTTCTTTCATGCCTTCCTTCATAGCTTAGGATTAGATGATTGCCTAGACACGTTTTGATGCTGGTATGTGTATGTATGTGTTTGGGATTGGCTTTGGATGAGAGAAGACGGGAATTGATCACGTGAAGGACCGAGGAAAAACGCAGAATCACGCTCAGTCGCCGCCCCGCGGCCGTGAGTCACCGCCCCGCGGCGACATTGTCCAGGCGCAGCGGCGTGCCAGCGGCCGCCCACGTTCCGTGTCACCACGCCACCGCCCCCGCGGCCACATCCCGCCGCGCCGCGCGGCCACCTGCTTTCGCCCTGCGTCCCTTGTGACCCGCAGGTGCGTTTTGTCCGATCTACCTAAGGCTAGGTAGATCCTTTTCCTTCCTAGTATGAGTGTTAGTAGCATGCTAGGTGCGAGTTGAGGTTAGAATGAGTTGAGTACGGAACTGTTATGCCGGTTACGGCCTTGAGGATTACGAGTTGGAATATGATCCGTATGGATCCCTTGGGTCTAGGTGTGACCCCTTGTATGGATATGTATATGATGTATGCGTTATACCTTGTTTAGGTTGAGTTGATCTCAAGAGCGGAGCCGAGTATTCTGAGTCTGTGACTCCCGAGGTTGAGGTAAGTCCATAGGACTTACTTAGCTGCCCTCCATATATTGGATGTGTGCTTTATAGCGCCGTATGATATATTGTATTGGATATAGATGATATATTGTATTACCGACCTATGGTCTATTGACTGCCCATTGTAGGGCCGTGACAACTTGTCCATTCATCCCGCTGGGAGTCTGGAGGTCTCTTCGGGCAGGCCGTATGGCTCAGTGGGCCGGCACTGCACCACTCCCATAGGTACACGGGAGGTGGGACGGATCCATTCCAGCTGGCACCATTCCGAGAGGCGAGGGTTATATTCCTCGTGTCACATACGTTCATATTGAGTTATTATTTATACGCTGTATGCGCCGGACTAATATACTGTATGCGCCGGACTATTATTATAAGATAATAAAATGGGTAAATGTGTGACACATGTTTATATGTTTAAGTTCTGACGTGTGCATGTGCTCTAGCATCTTCCTTTGTATGTGTTTGGTTAGCTAACGGTGTAATGCCGTGTTGTAGACTTTGCAGGTTAGGACACTGCAGAGTGATCCAGACGGGGCATCTGCTGAGGGCTCCGTACACGGGTTATACTCGTGGATGGGTATTTTGGATATGTATATATATATGATATGTTTTGTTGTACTCAACAGTTGTATAAACCTTTTGACATGTTTATATATCAGTTTTATGTTTTGGTTTTAATCTGTTTGTGCCTTGTTGTAAGATCGGTGAAATTGTTGTCAGGCTAGGGTCAGGATCCATTGTGAGATCCTAGCCGGTAGCACCTCGAGTCCCGCGGATTCGGGGTGTTACAAAGGTGGTATCAGAGCCCAGGTTGACAACAATGGCACTTGTAATCTGCGATAAAGGTCGAATAGATAAATAAACAGAACCCGAAAGGGGTCTGACTTTTCAAAAGGTTTTGGTTTTGAAATGAGTACAAAACGTTTTGGGATATCGTGTACGTGAGCCATCGCCCCTCTGAAGATCTCGACAGTATAGGTATATATATATGTATAGATAGATACTATCTGTTGTGATGATGTGTTATATACCTATACATACGGCATATATATTGCCATCTGAGTTGGGTTTATGTCCTCTGCAGATGGTTCAGACTAGAGCCTTACCTGCAGCAGGACGGGGTAGAGGCAGACCTCCGTTAGGTAGAGGACGGGGTAGGATCCCTGCTGCTGAGCTGCGTGCAGCAGAGGACGTTCAGGCAGAGATTGCTGAGAGTGCCGCCCCTGAGATGGGGGAAGGCACAGCTGGGGACAGGGTCCACAGCGAGTCCAGTCAGCAGACTCGGACCGTGTCTCCATGGAGGGACCAGCCTTCCGTGATTACATCCGGCGGGTTGAGGAGGCTGCAGGGCAGGTAGACGTGCCCCGGATCTGCCAGCGCAGGAGGGGCCATCTGAGAGGTCCCACACCGTTACACAGGTGCCAGCTGCACCGGCACCTGTTGCTGAGGTCGTTCGAGTACAGGAGGAGTATAGAGGGCCTCGACCAGACAGTTGGTTGAAGGCTTTCCATCAGATGGGAGTACCCCCTTTCTCTGGGAAGGTGGGGTTGGAGGTAGAGTTGTGGATAGGACACGTAGACTCGGCTCTGGAGTCTATTAGGTGTCCAGCTGATAGACAAGGTCGGGTTAGTGCAGAGCTTGTTCAGGGAGTTAGCGCAGCACTGGTGGAGATTCGTACGAGGTCAGGTCACCAGTTATGAGCAGATGAGGTCTATGACCCGAGAGCGTTTCTGCCCTGCCTCGCTGAGGAAGGAGAGACTGAGGGATTTTGTGGAGGCCGGGTTCGAGGATGTGCCAGTTTCTGAGGCCATCTGGAGGTTTCAGGAGGAGCTGGCATGTTAGGACCAGGCTGCACCTCCTGCTGATCAGCATGTGTATCTGTTTTCCCGACGGCTGAGGGATGCCACCCGGGCTTATATGGCGGGATTTCATTGTGAGTCCCCTGATGGACTACCAGGATCGAGCCGCTGACTATGAGCGTGAGCGGGTCAGTCCAGAGGAGAGCTTCTCAGACCGGGGGGTCTGAGAAGAGGCAGCGTACCGGGCAGACTAGCGGTACGGCTGGAGCTGCTGGGTCAAGGCGAGGTCAGAGTCGCCAGAGTCAGCCTTCGCCTACACCGGCTACTGGTAGAGCTCGATAGTGCTATAACTGCGGAGAGCAGAGACATATTAGGCCAGAGTGCCCGAGACAGCCGGTGACTTGCTTCACGTGTGGTGGGCGAGGTCACAGAGCAGTGTTCTGCCGTCAAGGCGGAGCTTCTTCACAACAGGGTTCTTCACCTGCTGGTGGAGCTGGGGGTGGACAGAGGCCACCTCAGCAGCAACAGACACAGGGACAGCAGAAGGTCCCAGATCGTCAGATGGCTCAGGGATCTGCTCCTGGGCCGAGCAGAGGTAGAGGTCGTGGTGGGAGCACCACTGACACCCGTGGCCCTCAGGGCCGAGTTTTTGAGCTGAGGAGTGCAGAGGAGCCGGCTGCACCTACTGCTACAGGTACCATTCTGATTTATGACTTACCTGTTCGTGTTTTGTTTGACACGGGTGCTACGCACTCATTCATATATGTTGCTTGTGTTGAGCGTCTGGGTCTAGACACTGTAGAGGGGATACCCTTTATTATAGGGCTACCCAATGGGGGTAGGGTCAGAGGTACCCGTAAGATCCATGACTGTCCCATTTCTGTAGGGACCCGTGTGCTTTTAGTTGACTTCTTTGTCATGTCGCTGGAGCATGAGGAAGTCATCCTTGGTATGGATTGGATGGATAGGCATTCTGCGGTTTTAGATGTGGGTAGGAGGACTGTCACCCTCTATACCGAGTCTGGTCAGTTAGCGGTTTTCCGAGGTTGGGACCTCGGGAAGGTAGGCATGGTTATCAGTGCTATACAGGCAGCTAGGTTGATTGCCCAGGGTTGTGAGGCCTTCTAGTGTTACGCCATGAAGGAGGGAGAGAGTCCAGCCTTAGAGGATATCCCAGTGGTTGATGAGTTTGTGGATGTGTTTGCTGAGCCGTCCAGTTTGCCACCTCAGAGCAGTGTGGACTTTGGGATTGATTTAGAGCCGGGTACGAGACCGATCTCGAATGCCCCATACCGGATGGGCGCCTGTCGAGATGTTAGAGCTGAAGAAGCAACTCGAGGAGTTGGCTGAGAAGGGCTTCATTCGCCCTAGTGTATCCCCATGGGGGGCACCGGTCCTCTTCGTACGGAAGAAGGACGGATCGTTGAGGCTATGCATAGATTACCGAGAGTTGAATAAGGTGACCGTCAAGAACAAGTATCCGTTTCCGCGCATTGATGATTTGCTGAATCAGTTACAGGGAGCTTCAATGTTCTCCAAGATAGACCTGCGCTCAAGATATCACCAGCTGAGGGTGAGAGAGCAGGATGTGCACAGGACGACATTTCGGACCCGTTATGGACACTACGAGTTTGTAGTGATGTCATTCGGGCTCACGAATGCCCCGGCAGTTTTCATGGAGTTGATGAACAACATCTTCATCGACTTCCTGGATCAGTTTGTGGTGGTCTTTATAGATGACATCCTGGTGTACTCTCGCAGCAGAGAGGAGCATGCAAGACATTTGAGGACGGTACTACAGGTTTTGCGGGATAGAAAACTTTATGCGAAGTTCTCTAAGTGCGAGTTTTGGATGCCAGATGTAGCATTCCTGGGTCATATTGTTTCCGCCGAGGGGATCAAGGTTGATCCGGCGAAGATTGAGGCAGTAGCGGCATGGATGAGACCAACGAACGTGAAGGAGGTACGTAGCTTCCTTGGCCTAGCCGGTTATTACAGACGCTTTGTAGAGGGATTTTCCGTGATTGCCCGTCCACTAACGAGTTTGCTAAGGAAGACTACCAGATTTGCGTGGTCTGATCAGTGTATGCGGAGTTTTGAGGAGCTGAAGAGACGTTTGACGTCTGCTCCTGTTTTGGCACAGCCAGAGGTTACAGCTGACTTCGTGGTTTACAGTGATGTATCCAAGCTTGGCTTGGGATGTGTGTTGATGCAGCGGGGCAGAGTGATTGTTTATGCGTCTCGACAGCTGAAGACGTATGAGGAGAACTACCTGACTCATGATCTGGAGTTGGCCGTGGTAGTTCATGCACTAAAGATTTGGAGACATTACCTGTATGGTACCACATGCCAGATCTTCACCGACCATCAGAGTTTGAAGTATATTTTTACGCAGCGGGAGTTGAATAACCGCTAGCGTAGGTGGCTCGAGCTGATTAAGGATTTTGACTTGGAGATTCTGTATCATCCGGGGAAGGCGAACGTTGTCGCCGACGCCCTAAGCCGGAAGACGCCTCGAGAGCAGGCGATCGCGAGATTGACAGTACAGTCTCAGCTACAGAGAGACCTGAGATGGTTAGAGTTGGACATCCAGTTTCCTGATGTGGATGCCCGATTGAGTATCTTAGAGGTTCTACCTGACCTGTTGGGGGAGATCCAACAAAAGCAGGAGACCTGCCCGATGTTGCTGAGGATACGGGAGAGGGTGTCTCGAGATGAGGCACCACAGTTCCTTCTGGGGGAAGATGGAGTGTTGAGACGTCGCGGTCGCGTCTGTGTACCGGCTGATGCGGATCTATGTCAGAGGATTTTACAAGAGGCTCATTGTACGCCTTATTCAGTACACCCAGGTACGAGTAAGATGTACCAGGACTTTAGACGTTTATATTGGTGGGGAGGGTTGAAGCCCGACGTGGCCAGATTTGTGGCACAGTGTGCGACCTGTCAGCAGGTCAAGATAGAGCATTGCAGACCTGGAGGTGAACTTTATCCACTTCTTGTTCCACAGAGGAAGTGGGAGGACGTCACCATGGACTTTGTGACTGGGTTGAGACCGAGCAGGAACTTTGATGCCATCTGGCTTATAGTGGACAGATTGACGAAGACGGCACGTTTTATCCCTATCAGGGAGACGTGGCCGGTGAGCAGACTGGCTGAGGAGTACACTAGGCAGATAGTGAGACTCCATGGGGTGCCGAGGACGATCGTCTTTGACAGAGATGGGCGATTTACCTTGAGGTTTTGGCAGCAGATTCAGACTGCCCTGGGGACGAGTTTACATTTCACGACGGCGTTTCATCCTCAGACCGATGGTCAGTCAGAGAGGACCATTCAGACGCTGGAGGATATGATGCGAGCTTGTGTGTTGGATTGGGGACAAGTGTGGATGGATCACCTCCCACTAGTTGAGTTTCATACAACAACAGCTGGCATGCATCTATTGGGATGGCCCCATATGAGGCACTGTATGGACAGAGATGTCGGACTCCGTTATGTTGGGATGAGTAGAGCAGTGTCAGTGGTATAGCCCCTGATCAGATTCAGGATGATATGGCTCGAGTAGCCCAGATTAGAGAGCGACTGCTGACGGCTCAGAGCCATCAGAAGTCGTATGCAGACAGGAGGCGCATACCTCTAGAGTTCCGAGTTGAAGCCCATGTGTGGCTGAGAGTGTCCCCGACACGAGGTGTGAGGAGATTCGGCATTAAGGGGAAGTTGAGCCCCCGATATGTCGGACCATTCGAGATTCTAGATCGGGTTGGGAGCGCAGCCTACAGATTGGCTTTGCCTCCGAGATTAGAGGGTGTTCACCCTATGGTCCACGTGTCTCAGCTGAGGGAGTATATACCAGACCCGAGACACATTGTGAGTTATGATGATTTGGTGGTTGAGCCTGACCACACGTTTGCTGAGCATCCTATTGCAGTCCTAGAGTGAGGTATGAGACGTCTGCGTTCGAAGGACATTCCTATGTTGAGGATACAGTGGTCGAGACGTGGACCTGAGGAGGCTACTTGGGAGACTGAGGATAGTATCCAGAGGAACTATCCAGAGTTCTATGCTGGGATAGAGGTACCAGTGGGATCGCCGAGTAGATCTTAGTATTACCTCGGTGAGTGTTATATGCTTATGTGTTTATGTACTTATATGCCATACTGTGTTTATTTCGTGCTAGTTGTGATGTGTGTATGATCTGTTACAAATCCTGTTGTGCTAGTACGACCGATAGGTATAGCTGGAGATGGTTCTTACCTCCATGCTATCTCGAGATATGTAGGATTGGATAGAGATATCTTCTCCATGCCCCGATGTTGGTTTGGCTAGAGACGCTTCTCTCTATGCCCCGGATAGGATTGTGATCTTTTGCGGGAGATGATGTTTCTCCACGCCCGTGTTGAGGTTATAGCGTATAGTTGAGGCTAGGTATGTGTTATGATACCTATATGATAGAGAGTGTATCCCGGTTTTGAGGTTATGTGCTTTCGAGGTTTATGCAAGTTACGGGACGAAACTTGTTTTTAGGGGGGAGAGATGTAAGAGCCGTAGTCTTTCGGGCCGAGACCGGACCTTGGCCGAGATTAGCTTTGGCCGAGATTGGTCTTGCCGCCCCCGCGGTGAGTGGCGCCGCCCCTGTGGCTGCTTGGACCGCCCCCGCGGTTTCCGGCGGCTGCAGCCGTTTTTGTTGACCTTGCTTTACCCTTTACTTCACCCATTATTACCTTTGGCTGATCAAGGGTTTCTTCATCCTCTTGCTCCAGATTCTCTCCACGCATCCTTGCTTCCCTTTGCTCCCCTTTGATCTTGTTCTAGCTTGGAAGAGTTTGTGAGTTGGAAGTGTGTAGTGCTTGTGTAAGTTGTGACTTTGGATATGCTGGGCTTGGTAGCAGTTGAGCTCTCCTGCAGCCTTAGACCACAAGTGTGGTAAGGTTTCTTCTCCTCTCTTCTTTCTTTCTTGCCTTCCTTCATAGCTTAGGATTAGATGATTGCCTAGGCACGTTTTGATGCTGGTATGTGTATGTATGTGTTTGGGATTGGCTTTGGATGAGAGAAGACGGGAATTGATCACGTGAAGGACCGAGGAGAAACGCAGAATCACGCTCTGCGCAGTCGCCGCCCCCGTGGTTGTGAGTCACCTCCCCCGCGGCGACATTGTCCAGGCGCCAGCGTTGCGCCAGCGGCGTGCCAGCGGCCGCCCACGTTCCGTGTCACCGCCCCCGCGGCCACATCCCACCGCGCCCGCGGCCACCTGCTTTCGCCCCTGCGTCCCTTGTGACCCGCAGGTGCGTTTTGTCCCGGATCTACCTAAGGCTAGGTAGATCCTTTTCCTTCCTAGTATGAGTGTTAGTAGCATGCTAGGTGCGAGTTGAGGTTAGAATGAGTTGAGTACGGAACTGTTATGCCGGTTACGGCCTTGAGGATTACGAGTTGGAATATGATCCGTATGGATCCCTTGGGTCTAGGTGTGACCCCTTGTATGGATATGTATATGATGTATGCGTTATACCTTGTTTAGGTTGAGTTGATCTCCAGAGCGGAGCCGAGTATTCTGAGTCTGTGACTCCCGAGGTTGAGGTAAGTCCATAGGACTTACTTAGCTGCCCTCCATATATTGGATGTGTGCCTGAGTGGTGGATGTTATGCTTTATAGCCCGTATGATATATTGTATTACCGACCTATGGTCTATTGACTGTTCATTGTAGGGCCGTGACAACTTGTCCATTCATCCTGCTGGGAGTCTGGAGGTTCTCTTCGGGCAGGCCCGTATGGCTCAGTGGCCGGCCACCTGCACCACTCCCATAGGGTACACGGGAGGTGGGACCGGATCCTATTCCAGCTGGCACCATTCCCGAGAGGCGGGGGTTATATTCCTCGTGTCACATACGTTCATATTGAGTTATTATTTATACGTGTATGCGCCTGACTATTGTTATAAGATAATAAAATGGGTAAATGTGTGACAACATGTTTATATGTTTAAGTTCTGACGTGTGCATGTGCTCTAGCATCTTCCTTTGTATGTGTTTGGTTAGCTAACGGTGTAATGTCGTGTTGTAGACTTTGCAGGTTAGGACACTACAGAGTGATCCAGACGGGGCGATCTGCTGAGGGCTCCGTACACTAGGGTTATACTCGTGGATGGGTATTTTGGATATGTATATATATATGATATGTTTTGTTGTACTCAGCGGTTGTATAAACCTTTTGACATGTTTATATATCAGTTTTATGTTTTGGTTTTAATTTGTTTGTGCCTTGTTGTAAGATCGGTGAAATTGTTGTCAGGCTAGGGTCAGGATCATTGTGAGATCCTAGCCCGGTAGCACCTCGAGTCCCGCGGATTCGGGGTGTTACAAGTAATCTGCAATAAAGTTCGAATAGATAAATAAACAGAACCCGAAAGGGGTCTGACTTTTCAAAAGGTTTTGGTTTTGAAATGAGTACAAATGTTTTGGGATATCGTGTACGTTAACCATCGCCCCTCTGAAGATCTTGACAGTATAGATATATATATATAGATATTCTGTTGTGATTGATCTGTGATATATCTATACATATGGCATATATATAGCCTTCTAAGATAGGTTTACATCTTCTGCAGATGGTTCAGACTAGAGCCTTACCTGCAACAAGACGAGGTAGAGGTAAACCCCCTCTAGGGAGAGGATGGGGTAGGACTCCTGCTGACGGTTCACATGCGGGAGAGATGTATGAGGAGGTTGTTGAGAGCGCCGTTCCTGAGACTAGGAACGGGGCAGCTGAGAGACAGGGGCCACAGAGAGCCTAGTCTGGTGAGTCTGATCTCGTCTCTATGGGTAGATTAGAGTTTCAGTATTATATCAGACGAGTAGAGGAGGCTGCCAGAGCCGGTAGGCGTGCCCCAGATTTACAAGCACAGGAGGGACCATTAGAGAGGTCCCACACTATTACTCAAGAACCAGCTGTACAGGTGCCTGCTGCTGAGATTGCTAGAGCACCGGAGGAGCATAGAGGGCCTAGACCAGATACCTAGTTAAAGGCATTTCATCAGATGGGTGTACCCCCTTTCACTGGGAAAGTGGGGCTAGAGGTGGAGTTGTGGATAGGACATGTAGACTCAGCTCTGGAGTCTATTAGATGTCCAGCTGACAAGTAGATTGAGCTGGTGCAGACCTTGTTCAGAGATCTGGCACAACACTGGTGGAGGTCTGTACGAGTCCAGGTTACTAGCTATGAGCAGATGAGGACTCTGATCCGAGAGCGTTTCTGCACTGCCTCTCTGAGGAGGGAGAAACTGCGAGATTTTGTGGAGGCTGGGTTCGAGGATGTACTAGTCTCTGAGGCTATCAGGAGGTTTCAGGAGGAGCTGGCCTTACTGGGACCAGCTGCACCTGCTGCAGATCAGCACGTTTATCTCTTTTCCCGACGACTGAGGGATACTACCCGGACCTATATGACAAGGTTTCACTGTGAGACTCTCACAGATTATCAGGACAGAGCTTCCGATTATGAAAGGGAGCGAGCTGGACAGAGAAGAGCTTCTCAGACCGGAGGGTTTGAGAAGAGGCAACGTACAGGGCAGACCAGTGGTGCTGGTGGTTCTGCTAGTGGTTGGCGTGGTCAAAGACGCCAGAGTCAGCCTTCATCTGCGCCTGTTGCAGAGAAGGGACGTTAGTGCTTTAACTGTGGAGATCCAGGGCATATGAGGCCAGAGTGCACGAGGCCATTGGTGACTTGCTACACCTGTGGTAGGCAAGGTCACCGAGCTGTTTACTGCCGCCAGGGCGGAACGTCATCTCAGCAGGGTTCTTCTCCTGCTAGTGCAGCGGGAGGTGGGCAGAGGCCACCTCAGCAGCAACGGACTTAGGGACAACGGAGAGTCCCAGATCGCCCTACGACTCATGGATCTGCTCCTGGGCCGAGTAGAGGCAGAGGTCGTGGTGGAGGCACCACTGATACCAAAGGCCCACAGGGTCGTGTCTTTGAGTTGAGGAGTGTAGAGGAGCCAGCTGCACCTACTGCTACAGGTACCATTCTGATTCATGGTTTACCTGTTAGAGTTTTATTTGATATTGGTGCTATGCACTCTTTTATTTCTGATGCCTGTGTAGAGCGTCTTGGGTTAGATACAGTTGAGGGTATGCCTTTTATTATAGGGTTACCCGATGGTGGTAGGGTCAGAGGTACCCGTGAGATTCACGGTTGTCCCATTTCTGTAGGGACCCGTGTGTTACTAGTTGACTTCTTTGTCATGCCATTAGAGCATGAAGAAGTCATTCTAGGTATGGACTGGATGGATAGACACTCTGCAGTCTTAGATGTAGGTAGGAGGACTGTTACCCTCTCTACCGAGTTAGGCCAGATAGAGGTTTTCCGAGGTTGGGACCTTGGAAAGACAGGTACAGTTATCAGCGCCATACGAGCAGCTAGATTGATTGCACAGGGTTGCGAGGCCTTCTGGTGTTATGCCATGAAGGAGGGGGAGAGTCCAGCGTTAGAGGATATCCCAGTTGTTTGTGAGTATACAGATGATTTTGCTGAGCCGTCCAGTTTGCCGCCTCAGAGGAGTGTGGATTTCAGTATCGAGTTGGAGCCTGGTACTAGACCCATCTCGAAGGCCCCATACCAGATGGCGCCTGTCGAGATGTTGGAGCTGAAAAAGCAACTCGAGGAGTTGGCTGAGAAGGGCTTCATTCGCCCTAGCGTGTCCCCTTGGGGAGCACCTGTCCTCTTCGTACGGAAGAAAGACGGATCACTGAGGTTGTGCATAGACTACAGAGAGATGAACAAGGTGACCATCAAGAACAAGTATTCACTGCCGCGCATTGATGATTTGTTAGATCAGTTACAGGGAGCTACTGTGTTCTCCAGGATTGACCTGCGATCCGGGTATCACCAGCTGAGGGTGAGGGAGCAGGATGTGCATAGGACAATATTCCGGACCAGATATGGCCACTACGAGTTTGTAGTGATGTCATTTGGGCTTACGAATGCCCCAACCGTCTTTATGGAGTTGATGAACAGTATCTTCATCGACTTCCTGGATCAGTTTGTAGTGGTCTTCATTGATGACATTCTGGTATACTCTCGCAGTGGAGAGGAGCATGCAGGACATCTGAGGACTGTATTGCAGGTTTTACGGGATAGAGAACTTTATGCTAAGTTCTCTAAGTGTGAGTTCTTGATGCCAGAGGTAGCATTCCTGGGTCATGTGGTTTCAGCTGAGGGGATCAAGGTGGATCCAGCGAAGATTGAGGCTGTAGCATCTTGAACGACACCGACGAACGTCAAGGAAGTACGTAGTTTCCTTGGCCTAGCCGGTTATTACAGACGCTTCGTGGAGGGTTTTTCTGTGATTGCCCGTCCACTGACGAGTTTGCTGAGAAAGACTACCAAATTTGTGTGGTCTGATCAGTGCAGACAGAGTTTTGAGGAGTTGAAGAGGCATTTGACTTCTGCTCCTATTTTGGCACAGCCAGAGGGTACTGAGGATTTTGTGGTTTACAGTGATGCATCCAAGCTAGGCTTGGGATGTGTTCTGATGCAGCGAAGCAGAGTGATTGCATATGCGTCTCGACAACTGAAGACGTATGAGGAGAACTACCCGACTCATGATCTGGAGTTGGCAGCGGTAGTTCATGCACTGAAGATCTGGAGACATTACCTGCATGGTGCTACATGTCAAATCTTCACAGACCATAAGAGTCTGAAGTATATTTTCACACAGCGGGAATTGAATAACCGCCAGCGTAGGTGGCTTGAGCTGATCAAGGATTTTGATCTAGAGATTTGTACCATCCGGGAAGGCGAACGTTGTCGCCGATGCCCTGAGCAGGAAGACGCCTCGAGAGCAGGCGATTGCGAGGCTGACAGTTCAGCATCAGTTGCAGAGGGATCTGATCTGGTTAGAGTTGGACATTCAGTTTCCTGATGAGGATGCCCAGCTACGTACTTTAGAGGTTCTTCCTGATCTGTTGGATGAGATCCGACAGAAACAGGAGACCTGCCGGCTTTACAGAGGATCAGAGATAGGATGTCTCGAGATGAGGCACCCCAGTTTCTGCTTGGAGCAGATGGAGTTTTGAGGCGCCCGCGTCGCGTTTGTGTACCTGCTGATACAGAGTTGAGGCAGAGGATTTTACAGGAGGCCCACTGTACACCTTACTCTGTACATCCAGGTACGAGTAAAGATGTATCAGGATTTGAGACATATGTACTGGTGGGGAGGGTTGAAGCCTGATGTAGCCAGATTTGTAGCTCAATGTGCGACCTGCCAACAGGTCAAGATCGAGGCATTTCAGACCTGGAGGTAAGCTCCATCCACTTCTTGTTCCACAGAGGAAGTGGGAGGACGTCACCATGGATTTGTGACCGGACTGAGGCTGAGCCGGAGTTTTTGATCCATCTGGGTTATAGTAGACAGATTGACGAAGACGGCACGTTTTATTCCTATCAGGGAGACGTGGCCGTGAGCAGATTAGCTGAGGAGTACACTAGGCAGATAGTGAGACTCCATGGTGTACCGAGGACGATCGTCTCAGACAGAGATGGGCGATTTACCTCGAGATTCTGGCAACAGATTTAGACTGCCCTGGGGACGAGTTTGCACTTCACGACTGCGTTCATCCTCAGACAGATGGTCAGTCAGAGAGGACCATTCAGACCTTGGAGGATATGTGCGAGCTTGTGTGTTGGATTGGGGGCAAGTGTGGACAGATCATCTCCCACTTGTTGAGTTCTCCTACAACAGCAGCTGGCATGCATCTATTGGGATGGCCCCATATGAGGCACTGTATGGACAGAGATGTCGTACCCCGTTATGCTGGATGAGCAGAGCAGTGTCAGTGGTTTAGCACCTGATCAGATTCAGGATGATATGGCTCGAGTAGCATTGATCAGAGAGCGTATGCTGACTGCACAGAGCCGCCAGAAGTCTTATGCTGACAGGAGGCGTAGACCTCTAGAGTTCAGGGTTGGAGCCCATGTGTGGCTGAGAGTGTCCCGACACGAGGTGTTAGGCGTTTTGGCATTAAGGGGAAGTTGAGTCCCCGATATGTCGGACCGTTCGAGATTCTGGATCGGGTTGGGAGTGCAGCTTACAGGTTAGCCTTGCCTGCGAGATTAGAGTGTTCACCCTGTATTTCATGTGTCTCAGCTGAGGGAGTACATACCAGATCCGAGACACATTGTGAGTTATGAGGATTTGGTGTTGAGCCGGACCACACTTTGTTGAGCATCCGATTGCAGTCCTAGAACGAGGTATGAGACGCCTGCGTTCGAAGGACATACCTATGCTTAGGATACAGTGGTCGAGACGAGGACCTGAGGAGGCTACATGGGAGACTGAGGATAGTATCCAGAGGAACTATCCAGAGTTCTATGCAGAGATGGGTGCACCAGTAGGATCACCTAGTAGATCTTAGTACTAGCTTGGTGAGTCTTATGTGCTTACATGCTTATATGTTGTGATATGTTTATTTCATGCTAGCTTTGATGTGATTATGATCTTAGTAGATCTTGTTATGCTAGTATGATTCTTGTTTATAGCTGGAGATGGTTCTTTCCTCCATGCTATTGTGATACTTGTTTAGCTGGAGATGGTTCTTTCCTCCATGCTATTTTGATGGACATAGTAGTGCTGGAGATGTCTTCCTCCATGCCTTTCTGTATGGTTATGATACGGCTAGAGATGTGCTTCCTCTATGCCTTGTGATATGTTTATGGTTTGGCTAGAGAGGGTTTTCCTCTAGGCCTGATAGTATAGTTTACTGCTGGAGTTGATGTTTTCCATGTGTTTGAGGTTACAGAGAGTGTTACCTCGGCTTCTGAGTCCGAGTGGTTTGAGGACCTTGCAAGTTCGGGACGAAACTTGTTTTTAGGGGGGTGAGATGTGAGAGCCTTTTCTTTCGGACCGAGATCGGACCATAGCCGAGATTTGGCCTTTGCCGCACCGCGGCACGTATGCCCCGCCCTGCGGGTTACGCGGCTGCAGCCGGTTTTGTTGACTTCCTTGACCCGTGCTTTTACCTTCTTACCTTACCTTCTCTTACCTGCTGAGCAAGGGTTTCACTTCTTCACTTCACTTCTCCAGCTACCTACGTCCACCTTGCTTATCCTTCTTCCTTGTGAGCTGTTCTTGTTTTCCTTGGGTTGGCTTTGGAAGTGTACTTGTGGTTGTGTTGTTGCTAGTGTGTGTTTTGCTGTGCTTGGAAGCCAGCCTTGGTGTTTGATGATCCTCCCTGCAGCCTATAACCTTCTGCAGTGGTGAGTGCTTGTTCTTCTCCTTCTCTTCTTCTTTGATTCCATCTTTTAGCCTTAGGTTTAGATGTATGTTGATCCTAGTTTGATGTTGGAACGTGTATGTATATGTTGTATGTGGTTTTGATGATTGAAGACGTAATTGATCAAGTGAAGAGCCGAAGAGAAGCTGCGAAGTGTCGTTCTGCACTGTCGCGCCCCCCGGCCAAGAGCCACCGCCCCGCGGCTACCGTGCCACAACGCCTGCGTCGTGCCTGCGCTTGCCTGGCGTTTGTGTCACCGCCCCTGCGGCTTCCACCTGCCGCGCCCGGGGTGATCCTTTCCGCCCCTGCGTCCGTAGTTCACGCAGGTGCGTCTTGTCCCGGACTACTATAGTCAAGTAGTTTCCTTTCCTTTCTAGTACGAGGGAACTAGTATCATGCTAGGATTCGATGATGATGAGTATGATATATTTATGCCGGTTACGGCTTTGAGGTTTACGAGTTGGAATTGATCCCTTATGGATCCCTTGGGTCTAGATGTGACCCTTTGTGTGTGATAGGATTGTGATATATATCTGTGTGCCTTGTATAGGTTGTGTTGTCCTCCAGTTGGAGTGGACGTTTCTGGTTTTGCTCGTAGCGAGATACTTCTGAGATTGAGGTAAGTCCATAGGACTTACTTAGCTGCCATCCTTATATTGGATGTGTGCATGAGTGGTGTTTGTTATATGCTTTATAGCATGCTTCATGTTGGTCACCGACCTATGTTATATTGACCGCCCATTGTAGTGGCTGTGACAACTTACCCTTTCATCCCGTAGAGGAGTCTGGGAAGTTCTCTGTACGCTAGCTAGACTTGGTATACGGGAAAGGTACTGATACCACTCCTTATGGTATACGGAAGGTGCGCTGATACCACTCCAGCTAGCTATTGCACGCAGAGGCGAGGATTATATCCTCGTGTCACTTATTTTCATATACTGATTTATATACTC
>CM008282.1:10757563-10796504 GCA_002319775.1 Fagopyrum tataricum
TTATATCAGTTTTATGTTTTGGTTTTAATTTGTTTGTGCCTTGTTGTAAGATCGGTGAAATTGTTGTCAGGCTAGGTCAGGATCATTGTGAGATCCTAGCCCAGTAGCACCTCGAGTCCCGCGGATTCGGGGTGTTTACAAGTAATCTGCCAATAAAGTTCGAATAGATAAATAAACAGAACCCGAAAGGGGTCTGACTTTTCAAAAGGTTTTGGTTTTGAAATGAGTACAAATGTTTTGGGATATCGTGTACGTGAACCATCGCCCCTCTGAAGATCTCGACAGTATAGATATATATATAGATATTCTGTTGTGATTGATCTGTGATATATCTATACATATGGCATATATATAGCCTTCTAAGATAGGTTTACGTCTTCTGCAGATGGTTCAGACTAGAGCCTTACCTGCAGCAAGACGAGGTAGAGGTAGACCCCTCTAGGTAGAGGACGGGTAGGACTCCTGCTGACGGTTCACATGCGGGAGAGATGCATGAGGAGGTTGCTGAGAGAGCGCCGTTCCTGAGACTGGGAACGGGGCAGCTGAGAGACAGGGGCCACAGAGAGCCCAGTCTGGTGAGTCTGATCGCGTCTCTATGGGTAGATCAGAGTTTCAGTATTATATCAGACGAGTAGAGGAGGCTGCCAGAGCCGTAGGCGTGCCCCAGATTTACAAGCACAGGAGGGACCATCTAGAGAGGTCCCACACTATTACTCAAGACCAGCTGTACAGGTAGCCTGCTGCTGAGATTGCTAGAGCACCGGAGGAGCATAGAGGGCCTAGACCAGATACCTAGTTAAAGGCATTTCATCAGATGGGTGTACCCCCTTTCACTGGGAAAGTGGGGCTAGAGGTGGAGCTGTGGATAGGACATGTAGACTCAGCTCTGGAGTCTATTAGATGTCCAGCTGACAAGGTAGATTGAGCTGGTGCAGACCTTGTTCAGAGATCTGGCACAACACTGGTGGAGGTCTGTACGAGTCCAGGTTACTAGCTATGAGCAGATGAGGACTCTGATCCGAGAGCGTTTCTGCCCTGCCTCTCTGAGGAGGGAGAAACTGCGAGATTTTGTGGAGGGCTGGGTTCGAGGATGTACCTAGTCTCTGAGGCTATCAGGAGGTTTCAGGAGGAGCTGGCCTTACTGGGACCAAGCTGCACCTGCTGCAGATCAGCACGTTTATCTCTTTTCCCGACGACTGAGGGATACTACCCGGACCTATATGACAAGGTTTCACTGTGAGACTCTCACAGATTATCAGGACAGAGCTTCCGATTATGAAAGGGAGCGAGCTGGACAGAGAAGAGCTTCTCAGACCGGAGGGTCTGAGAAGAGGCAACGTACAGGGCAGACCAGTGGTGCTGGTGGTTCTGCTAGTGGTTGGCGTGGTCAAGAGACGCCAGAGTCAGCCTTCATCTGCGGCCTGTTGCAGAGAAGGGACGTTAGTGCTTTAACTGTGGAGATCCAGGGCATATGAGGCCAGAGTGCACGAGGCATTGGTGACTTGCTACACCTGTGGTAGGCAAGGTCACCGAGCTGTTTTACTGCCGCCAGGGCGGAACGTCATCTCAGCAGGGTTCTTCTCCTGCTAGTGCAGCGGGAGGTGGGCAGAGGCCACCTCAGCAGCAACGAGACTTAGGGACAACGGAGAGTCCCAGATCGCCCTACGACTCATGGATCTGCTCCTGGGCCGAGTAGAGGCAGAGGTCGTGGTGGAGGCACCACTGATACCAAAGGCCCACAGGGTCGTGTCTTTGAGTTGAGGAGTGTAGAGGAGCCAGCTGCACCTACTGCTACAGGTACCATTCTGATTCATGGTTTACCTGTTAGAGTTTTATTTGATATTGGTGCTACGCACTCTTTTATTTCTGATGCCTGTGTAGAGCGTCTTGGGTTAGATACAGTTGAGGGTATGCCTTTTATTATAGGGTTACCCGATGGTGGTAGGGTCAGAGGTACCCGTGAGATTCACGGTTGTCCCATTTCTGTAGGGACCCGTGTGTTACTAGTTGACTTCTTTGTCATGCCATTAGAGCATGAAGAAGTCATTCTAGGTATGGACTGGATGGATAGACACTCTGCAGTCTTAGATGTAGGTAGGAGGACTGTTACCCTCTCTACCGAGTTAGGCCAGATAGAGGTTTTCCGAGGTTGGGACCTTGGAAAGACAGGTACAGTTATCAGCGCCATACGAGCAGCTAGATTGATTGCACAGGGTTGCGAGGCCTTCTGGTGTTATGCCATGAAGGAGGGGGAGAGTCCAGCGTTAGAGGATATCCCAGTTGTTTGTGAGTATACAGATGTTTTTGCTGAGCCGTCCAGTTTGCCGCCTCAGAGGAGTGTGGATTTCAGTATCGAGTTGGAGCCTGGTACTAGACCCATCTCGAAGGCCCCATACCGGATGGACGCCTGTCGAGATGCTGGAGCTGAAGAAGCAACTCGAGGAGTTGGCTGAGAAGGGCTTCATTCGCCCTAGCGTGTCCCCTTGGGGAGCACCTGTCCTCTTCGTACGGAAGAAGGACGGATCACTGAGGTTGTGCATAGACTACAGAGAGCTGAACAAGGTGACCATCAAGAACAAGTATCCACTGCCGCGCATTGATGATTTGTTAGATCAGTTACAGGGAGCTACTGTGTTCTCCAGGATTGACCTGCGTTCCGGGTATCACCAGCTGAGGGTGAGGGAGCAGGATGTGCATAGGACAACATTCCGGACCAGATATGGCCACTACGAGTTTGTAGTGATGCCATTTGGGCTTACGAATGCCCCAACCGTCTTTATGGAGTTGATGAACAGTATCTTCATCGACTTCCTGGATCAGTTTGTAGTGGTCTTCATTGATGACATTCTGGTATACTCTCGCAGTGGAGAGGAGCATGCAGGACATCTGAGGACTGTATTGCAGGTTTTGCGGGATAGAGAACTTTATGCTAAGTTCTCTAAGTGTGAGTTCTGGATGCCAGAGGTAGCATTCCTGGGTCATGTGGTTTCAGCTGAGGGGATCAAGGTGGATCCAGCGAAGATTGAGGCTGTAGCAGCTTGAACGACACCGACGAACGTCAAGGAAGTACGTAGTTTCCTTGGCCTAGCCGGTTATTACAGACGCTTCGTGGAGGGTTTTTCTGTGATTGCCCGTCCACTGACGAGTTTGCTGAGAAAGACTACCAGATTTGTGTGGTCTGATCAGTGCAGACAGAGTTTTGAGGAGTTGAAGAGGCATTTGACTTCTGCTCCTATTTTGGCACAGCCAGAGGGTACTGAGGATTTTGTGGTTTACAGTGATGCATCCAAGCTAGGCTTGGGATGTGTTCTGATGCAGCGAAGCAGAGTGATTGCATATGCGTCTCGACAACTGAAGACGTATGAGGAGAACTACCCGACTCATGATCTGGAGTTGGCAGCGGTAGTTCATGCACTGAAGATCTGGAGACATTACCTGCATGGTGCTACATGTCAAATCTTCACAGACCATAAGAGTCTGAAGTATATTTTCACACAGCGGGAATTGAATAACCGCCAGCGTAGGTGGCTTGAGCTGATCAAGGATTTTGATCTAGAGATTCTGTACCATCCGGGAAAGGCGAACGTTGTCGCCGATGCCCTGAGCAGGAAGACGCCTCGAGAGCAGGCGATTGCGAGGCTGACAGTTCAGCATCAGTTGCAGAGGGATCTGATCTGGTTAGAGTTGGACATTCAGTTTCCTGATGAGGGTGCCCAACTACGTACTTTAGAGGTTCTTCCTGATTTGTTGGATGAGATGCGACAGAAACAGGAGACCTGCCCGGCTTTACAGAGGATTAGAGATAGGATGTCTCGAGATGAGGCACCCCAGTTTCTGCTTGGAGCAGATGGAGTTTTGAGGCGCCGCGGTCGCGTTTGTGTACCTGCTGATACAGAGTTGAGGCAGAGGATTTTACAGGAGGCCCACTGTACACCTTACTCTGTACATCCAGGTACGAGTAAGATGTATCAGGATTTGAGACATATGTACTGGTGGGGAGGGTTGAAGCCTGATGTAGCCAGATTTGTAGCTCAATGTGCGACCTGCCAACAGGTCAAGATCGAGCATTTCAGACCTGGAGGTAAGCTCCATCCACTTCTTGTTCCACAGAGGAAGTGGGAGGACGTCACCATGGATTTTGTGACCGGACTGAGGCTGAGCCGGAGTTTTGATACCATCTGGGTTATAGTAGACAGATTGACGAAGACGGCCCGTTTTATTCCTATCAGGGAGACGTGGCCGGTGAGCAGATTAGCTAAGGAGTACACTAGGCAGATAGTGAGACTCCATGGTGTACCGAGGACGATCGTCTCAGACAAAGATGGGCGATTTACCTCGAGATTCTGGCAACAGATTTAGACTGCCCTGGGGACGAGTTTGCACTTCACGACTGCGTTTCATCCTCAAACAGATGGTCAGTCAGAGAGGACCATTCAGACCTTGGAGGATATGTTGTGAGCTTGTGTGTTGGATTGGGGGCAAGTGTGGACAGATCATCTCCCACTTGTTGAGTTCTCCTACAACAACAGCTGGCATGCATCTATTGGGATGGCCCCATATGAGGCACTGTATGGACAGAGATGTCGTACCCCGTTATGCTGGGATGAGCAGAGCAGTGTCAGTGGTTTAGCACCTGATCAGATTCAGGATGATATGGCTCGAATAGCATTGATCAGAGAGCGTATGCTGACTGCACAGAGCCGCCAGAAGTCTTATGCTGACAGGAGGCGTAGACCTCTAGAGTTCAGGGTTGGAGCCCATGTGTGGCTGACAGTGTCCCCGACACGAGGTGTTAGGCGTTTTGGCATTAAGGGGAAGTTGAGTCCCCGATATGTTGGACCGTTCGAGATTCTGGATCGGGTTGGGAGTGCAGCTTACAGGTTGGCCTTGCCTCCGAGATTAGAGGGTGTTCACCCTGTATTTCATGTGTCTCAGCTGAGGGAGTACATACCAGATCCGAGACACATTGTGAGTTATGAGGATTTGGTGGTTGAGCCGGACCACACTTTCGTTGAGCATCCGATTGCAGTCCTAGAACGAGGTATGAGACGCCTGCGTTCGAAGGACATACCTATGCTTAGGATACAGTGGTCGAGACGAGGACCTGAGGAGGCTACATGGGAGACTGAGGATAGTATCCAGAGGAACTATCCAGAGTTCTATGCAGAGATGGGTGCACCAGTAGGATCACCTAGTAGATCTTAGTACTAGCTTGGTGAGTCTTATGTGCTTACATGCTTATATGTTGTGATATGTTTATTTCATGCTAGCTTTGATGTGATTATGATCTTAGTAGATCTTATTATGCTAGTATGATTCTTGTTTATAGCTGGAGATGGTTCTTTCCTCCATGCTATTGTGATACTTGTTTATAGCTGGAGATGGTTCTTTCCTCCATGCTATTTTGATGGACATAGTAGTGCTGGAGATGTACTTCCTTCATGCCTTTCTGGTATGGTTATGATACGGCTAGAGATGTGCTTCCTCTATGCCTTGTGATATGTTTATGGTTTGGCTAGAGAGGGTTTTCCTCTAGGCCCTGGATAGTATAGTTTACTGCTGGAGTTGATGTTTCCCTCCATGCATGTGTTTGAGGTTATAGAGAGTGTTACCTCGGCTTCTGAGTCCGAGTGGTTTGAGGACCTTGCAAGTTTCGGGACGAAACTTGTTTTTAGGGGGGGTGAGATGTGAGAGCCTTTTCTTTCGGACCGAGATCGGACCATAGCCGAGATTGGCCTTGCCGCATCCGCGGGCACGTATGCCGCCCCTGCGGGTTACGGCGGCTGCAGCCGGTTTTGTTGACTTCCTTGACCCGTGCTTTACCTTCTTACCTTACCTTCTCTTACCTTGCTGAGCAAGGGTTTCACTTCTTCACTTCACTTCTCCAGCTACCTACGTCCACCTTGCTTATCCTTCTTCCCTTGTGAGCTTGTTCTTGTTTTCCTTGGAGTTGGCTTTGGAAGTGTACTTGTGGTTGTGTGTTGTTGCTAGTGTGTGTTTTGCTGTGCTTGGAAGCCAGCCTTGGTGTTTGATGATCCTCCCTGCAGCCTATAACCTTCTGCAGTGGTGAGTGCTTGTTCTTTTCCTTCTCTTCTTCTTTGATTCCATCTCTTTAGCCTTAGGTTTAGATGTATGTTGATCCTAGTTTGATGTTGGAACGTGTATGTATATGTTTGTATGTGGTTTTGGATGATTGAAGACGTAATTTGATCAAGTGAAGAGCCGAAGAGAAGCTGCGAAGTGTCGTTCTGCACTGTCGTCGCCCCCGCGGCCAAGAGCCACCGCCCCCGCGGCTACCGTGCCACAACGCCTCCGTCGTGCCTGCGCTTGCCTGCGTTTAGTGTCACCGCCCCTGCGGCTTCCACCTGCCGCGCCCGCGGGTGATCCTTTCCGCCCCTGCGTCCGTAGTTCACGCAGGTGCGTCTTGTCCCTGGACTACCTATAGTCAAGTAGTTTCCTTTCCTTTCTAGTACGAGGGAACTAGTATCATGCTAGGATTCGGATGATGATGAGTATGATATATTTATGCCGGTTACGGCTTTGAGGTTTACGAGTTGGAATTGATCCCTTATGGATCCCTTGGGTCTAGATGTGACCCTTTGTGTGTGATAGGATTGTGATATATATCTGTGTGCCTTGTATAGGTTGTGTTGTCCTCCAGTTGGAGTGGACGTTTTTGGGTTTTGCTCGTAGCGAGATACTTCCGAGATTGAGGTAAGTCCATAGGACTTACTTAGCTGCCATCCTTATATTGGATGTGTGCATGAGTGGTGTTTGTTATATGCTTTATAACATGCTTCATGTTGGTCACCGACCTATGTTATATTGACCGCCCATTGTAGTGGCTGTGACAACTTACCCTTTCATCCCGTAGAGGAGTCTGGGAAGTTCTCTGTACGCTAGCTAGACTTGGTATACGGGAAAGGTACTGATACCACTCCTTATGGTATACGGGAAGGTGCGCTGATACCACTCCAGCTAGCTATTGCACGCAGAGGCGAGGATTATATTCCTCGTGTCACTTATTTTCATATACTGATTTATATACTCATGTGTGTTTAACGTTATAAAGATAATAAACCGGGTAAATGTGTGATATCATGTTGATGTGTTATTGTTTATATGATGTGTGGTTGTGCTCTTGCCTATCTTATATTTGTGTATGGTTAGCTAACGGTTTTATACTGTGTTGTAGATCCTTTGCAGGTTAGGAGAATTGCAGAGTGATCCGGAGGGGTGATCTGTTGAGGGTTCCGTACACAGGGTGTACTCGTGGGTTTTGGGTTATTTATATTGTACGGATTTATGGTTGACTTTTGTACTCAGCAGTACTGTGTATTACTTTTGATCAGTATATATATATATACATCAGTTTTATGTTTTGTTTTAATCTATCAGTGCCTTGTTGTAAGATTCAGTGAAGTTGTTATCAGGCTAGGACCAGGATCCATTGTGAGATCCTAGCCCAGTAGCACTCCGAGTCCTACGGATTTGGGGTGTGACAAGAAGAAACCCTAAAATTGAGAGATGCGGAACATTAGAAGAAAGAAGGGCGAAGAAGGTGAAGGGCGGTTGAAGAGGTAGCCATTGGGACGTTCCCGGTGGCCGGGAGTAGACCAACGGTTGACTCCTTCTCCTCCGCCGCGAGTACAGATGGTTTGGATCAAGCGGGAGCGGATCATTCCAGCGGCCGCTGCTAAGGGTTTCGGCGACGACATATCAGTGATTAGTCGATTATAGGTGAGAAAGCAATGGGGAATAGGAGACTATCACCATAGCTCATGAATGCTTGGAGGTCACGGACGGGTAGAGAAGTAGGATACGTGTAGTCCTAAAAAAAGTTTTAACACGTGTAAACGTAGCCACGTAGGGACAGTAACGGAAATTGGGCTGGTAACACCGACCAAATCAAGAGCCCAAAAAAAGCCCAACGCAGTCCCAAGTCCAATCTGATCTAAAAAAAGGTGGAAGCCCAATGACATTAACACGTAAGGGCAATATAGGAAATTGACTATTGTATGGGCAAAGTCTCCCTTTTATAATATTATAAGATATATATAAAAAAATGCATACTTGCTAAATTCAGCCAAAAATATTTTTTAAAAAAAGAATTCGGTAAATTTAATCCTAAGCGCGACACGTAGGCAAAATGAACTTGAGCGCAACACGTAAGCTTTATTACTTGTGCGGTTCTATTTAAATTTTATTATCGTTATAAAAATAATGTTACATAAATTTTCAAAACCGTAACATGAATAAACTAACACGTCTAAGAAATAATGAACACGAATTAGAGATATAATATTTATGATAAAATATTAAAATGAATAAGGTATATATATCGAACCAAACACGTTTTCTACAAAGTAAGTAATCATATAATGTTGTTAGTGATGAATAACACGAATTAGAGATTGTAATTGGAATCCATCGGTTATTATAGGTCATGGAAAATTATAAAAACAATTATTATTTTGTATATGGTACATTGATTGAAACGGTTTTAAAGAAATTTTGTTAACAATAATTAAGTTAGAGAGATTTTTGAGTTAGATATGATCAATTTTAAAGAAATGACAAATATGTAATTATTAAGTGACACTGATGTAAATAAATTAAAAAATAGTGATGTGAATGAACTTAAAAATTAATACATAAACAAAATAAGAGTTGTTTTAGTATATATATATATATATATATATATATACACGAAGATACCATTTGAAATAAGAAACTAAAAATGAGCTATTCTCATACTTAAAAATAAATATAAAACAAGTGAAACAAGAAAAATTCTTAATTAGTGATACTTAAATAATTCCACGAATACAATTGATTCTTATTCAAATTTATACAAAATAAAAAAATTGAAATCAACCGGGCCGGCCCTTATTGGTTGGAACCAAACAATCCCCTTATTGGTTGTTCTTATAGATAGGAGTATGGGCCTATCGGGCCGGCCCAGTTCTGTAAAGGGTTGTGTGAGTACCTACCACCCGTTACTATAGACGCTCCACTCTATATCAACGCTCCATTCGACCGTTGGAAGAGCTCCTTCGCTCCCTCAATACAATTCCCCTCTCGCAATTTACTCATTCCTTCCTGCTCTCATTCCTCCGTATCTCTCGTCCTACCCTCTTTTCTTCCTTGTCCATGGCGATCCCTCGTTTCTTCCTTGTCCATGGCGATCGCCGCCGAAACTCGCCCCGAGTAGAAGGTAATTTCACATAGAGACGCCCTTCTATTCACATTTTTATGAAATCTTGAGGCTTGTTAGATTTGGAGAAAATATTCATTAATTGAGACTTTGTATGGTCTGTTTTCATTCTAATGTGTTATATTTTTTCCAAATTGGAAACTGTTAGAGAGATGTTTAGATCTTCGCGTGTCAGTGGATCCCAAATTTGTCCTAGGGTTATGGATGGCGTAAAATGTAAATTTCGCCCATGGGTAAATCTCGTAATGAAGGTGGTCTTGTGCAAATCGGAAACTTTTGAGAGATGTTTAGATCTTCGCGTGTCTGTGGATGCCAATTTTGTCCTAGGGTTTTGGATGGCGTAGGATGTACATTTCTCCCGTGGGTAAATCTCGTTATGAATGTGGTTTTGTGAAAACTGATGTGTTGAGTTTTGGCAAATTTGAAGCCGTTTCTGGGGAAAGAGGTTTTTCTATTGTATAAAGTTAGTTCATCTGTTTATGCTATGGTTCTAAATGTATTTGTTTATGGGAAAATAGTCTAATGATTTGTTTATGGGTAGTTGAATCGTGTTCTAAGTGTGTATTCCTCCTCCTTCATCCCTCAGCTGAGGTAATTTATGATTTTAATTTTACCAGTTTTGTGTGTTTAAGATTTGATTATAATTTTGATGATATGAGAAAGAAGTTGTTTTCAGTGATATATCGGATTTGGACGGTTGAGGTCAACCTGAATTGGATAGGATGTGGTGAATTGGAAATGTCAACTCAACAAAGCAATTGACTGTGTAAACTCTCAAATTCCCAAGTCAAACTAGACAAATTCACCCTTACTGTGTATGAATTTGCACAAAATGACCTTTTACAATCAATTGTATGATAGTAGCTGGTTATGACTGTTCAATTCTTAATCAAAGACTCAATATCACCTTTTACAAGTCAATTGTATGATAATATTGCATTATGGTTGATCCTTCTGTTGGAAGGTATTGTGGTTTCACAGGAATTTGCGTATAAAAAGACCAACATACTAAAATTGTGACTTGAAACTTGCAGTGTAACGCCTAGCTTCAGATTATCAACATTATGGTTTCTGCAACTTTTTTCACTGCCTATATTTTGGTTATTTTATTTGCTGATAATGTTCATCACATTAATGTAAAATGACAGTGATGAATATATATATATTCGATTTATGTAATGGTTTTTTTGGGTTTTACTGTCTCTTGTTTCAACTTACTTTATCCTGTGCAGGTGGTTGACATGCAACAACGCAGGAGGCTGACAAGCAACAACGCAGGTGGACGCTTAACGATTTCGACATTGGCAAGCCACTGGGATGAGGAAAGTTTGGTCATGTCTACTTGGCGAGAGAGAGAGAATAGAGTATGCAACTTATTTCCAGCTTTCTCTTTCAATTATAATGTGCATTTCATGACCTAATGCTCGTGTTTGAAGCAAACTCAATTCTCTACACATCATATAATTAGGCGGTTGCTTATAGATTAAACCGTGTTGAAGCAAAGTCAGTTCGCTGATTTTGTATTTAAATCACAAATGCTCTCGTTTGTATTGCATTAATGTTCTATTACAAGCATACTTGAAGTTTAACAATCAGGAGGATCCAATTGTACTTGCAAATGCAATTACAGAAACTCTAACTGACGACAAATCAACTGGTTAAATTGAAACCATTGTATATGCCTCCAAATCTCTACTGCAAGTTTCACCTCCCTCTCTCTAGGTTGTACAAATTCTTGCAAATTTTATGATAGCACACACCCAAAAAGATTTGCTTGGTGTATGCCAATTCAATCTCAATTTGACTCACTGATTTTTGAACCAGGTCTGTTACTTAGCTTTACAACTATCTTGATCTCCAGCTTTTCACTCTTTCCTTTTAGAACGCTTCTTTTTAAGCAGTTACGTATTCAGTTTTTCTTTGCACCCGGTCTTAGTGGGCTATATAAACCATGGCACATACTGCTGTTTATGGATAGTGAAAATGCTACATTACTGTGTTATATATGTGACTATGGGAGTGTAATATGAGAAGGAGAACAGAGGTTTACTTTAGGATGATCTTATATCGAGTTTCAAGTTGTACGAAACTCTTCTTTTTCCTTCTTAATAATTGTGTATGCTGTGCTTTTCAATGGAGGATAGCATGCTATGGAAAATCACTGTACTTAGGTTTCACCTGTTGTTTACAGGCTGTAATAATTCGTCCATTATCTGTTGTTAGTGCCCTTGTTCGTTTTGCTGAGGAGCCACAGATGTTTGCAATTGAGTTTAGTGATGCCTATCAATTTTTAAAGAGGAATCTTGTTTTGCCATCCCTATGCAGGGCCAATGTCCTGTACCTGTATTGCAAAGATTAACAATGCCCGGGCACCTAATTGACTCGCCATATGGGAGAGTTTTTTTAACTAATGCGCCAACTTCCTTCAGCACAACAGTATCCTGCTACTGACTTGGAAATTGCATTCATGCATTTAAAGCACCTAGCAGCTGCTGCAAAAGATGCTGATTTTGTTTTGAATACTAGCTCTAATGGTTCACCATACATAAAAACTCAAGCTGATACTTTCTCTGCAGTATATATTTCATTCTTGGCTCAAGCACTGATACTTGGCTCAGAGATATTAAGAGGGAGAATCTTTTGATTGGTGCAGAGGTATGAAACATAGTGTTCTTATGCTCAATTTATGTTTCTAGCTTCATTCTGCTTAGTTTCTTGGGATAGTTTCTTTCTTGTTTTTATAATGTTTCCATTTTCTTTTTTCTACCTCCATCTAGGGTGAACCCAAAATTGCTGAAAGTTTGCTTGAGTAAATACACATCCAAGTTTCATATTTTTTGTGTATAGACATTTGCTTGAATAAATTAGTGCATGAAGTGGGAAGTGAAATTGTTCTAGAACTTTCAAATCATACATGTTCCTATCCTATAATGGAAGTTGAAAGTTTGCTTATACACACCCAAGTTTCATTATTGTTTGTGCCTTGCCATTTGCTTAGAGGTGAAAGTGAAATTGTTCTTCTTAGCTTTTCATTTTAATTTTGCAGGTTGATCTGAAGTTTCCACTGAAACCCATGATCTCATCACCTGCAAAGGACCTTATAAGTCAGGTGATTTTCTATTAAACTCAACCGTAAACCTCTTCCTTAGCATACTAATTCGTCGATAAACTAACAATCCGTGTCAAAACGTGGTACGTCTTAGAGCTGTTCACATTTGGATCTCTCTGTTGGATTGTCCATTGAACTCAAACTTGCTTGGATCTCTCTGTTCTATTCGATTTCACTAACCCTAAGTTGGTTGCTTGTAATTGAAATGAATATCAGTTCGATTTCGCTAACTCTAAGTTGGATATCTTTTTTCTATTCGCCCTTTGCAGTTTTGTGTGATACTGTGATACTGTGATACTTGTCGGTTTGATTAAGCATTGTGTGATCCTGTGATGTTGGAACATCAAAGGATGACTCCTGACCCATCATAAGTAGTTAAATACTTTGTAACATCAAAGGAGTCATCATTTGATTTTGTGTGATACTGTGTAACTGTGATGTACTCAACCATGCTTAGTGTTGTGATCTAAGTGCTTCTGTTAGACTAATCAACTAATTTTGTTATACTTTTCCCACCATGCTTAGTGTTGTGATCTAATTAGCACCGAAACATCAACCAGCGGAATAAAGGTAACTAGTAGTTTTATTTCGAGTTTACAAATGCTTTAGAGGACAGCTAGATCCACTCATCCAACCTATCAGATTAAAATGAAGCTCAATTGCTTTTTGATTTTTTACTTTGGATTCAAGTTTATAAACCTTATGTTGTTAATTTTATAAACCTTCTATTATTAATTTTATAAACCTTCCATTTAGACCGGACCGAAATCTTTCGCCTAATCGGTTCAAACGGTCTGGACCGTATACCTGCCCGTTTGGACCGTAACGGTCCAATCCGGTCCATGGGTCAGCGCTTGCTGCTGTTCGTCCCATACTTCTAGTTTGTCTTGATATATTGAAGTCCAAATCTCTCTCAAATTGTTGGTCCCATATTTCCTCTCATTTTCTTAAACTTCCTTTTTTAATCATAAGTCAATCATCATCAATGTAAATATGTTAAAGTAGGGTATTTAGCTGACGTGATGCTTGACGTTTTCAGTATTTTGAAATTCATCTTTCTCATTAATCGTCACAAACTTTTAAAATTACTTAAATAAAAAATTAAAAATATAAAGCCAAAAAATCTTTTTTTAATCCTTTTTTTGTTGTGAATTTTTAGTTAAAACAAATCCTTGTATTGTTTAATAAAATCAAATAGTTATTTTTCCGTAAAATATAAATTATCCTTTTACGTAAATTGTGTACCTTAGGTTTTATTTTTGGAACGAGTTTCCTTAATTTTTTACTATTTCACATTGGTTATCAAGTAAGTTTAATAATTTGAGAACTTGTACTTATAGAGATTTGATAAATAATTTGAGAATTTTTACTTATAGAGATTTGATAAATAATTTGAGAACTTGTACTTATAGAGATTTGATTATAAATAATTTGAGAATTTTTACTTATAGAGATTTGATAATTAAAAAATCGCACATCTTTTTAGTATTTATTATTCATATCTAGCATGTGGTCGTTGACCTAATGTATATGGATCGTTGGTCTAATGTGCACGGATCATTGACCTACTAATATGTGGGTCGTTGTTTCCCTAATTTTAAAAAATCTATTGACCTAATGTATGTGGATCGTTGGTCTAATGTGCACGGATCATTGACCTACTAATACCCGTGTCTCGCACGGGATGACACAAATTTTATTCATAAATTAAAAAAAAATAGTATAATAACCATATAGGTAAGCCAAAAACCAAATATTATTTTATGATAAAAAAACATAATTTTGTTATAAGAATATTTATTTATTTTAATCATAATATATTACAATTGCTAATATATATATTTCATGATTTTCTTATAGAAATAAATGACAAAGTTTTTGCCTAATATACATAGAGTTAGTCTATTGAAATATTTTATTTCTTATATCTTAATATGGTATTGACATGTGGCAAAATCCTAAGTGGCTTAATGTGATTATGACATGTGACAAAATCCAGTGTGACTTAATGTGACGATGACACGTGACTTTATACACTTTTGTTTTAGTATTATGTGTTAAAATCTTGTAACGTGAAATAAAAATAATTTAAAGTCAACGAAATTTCTCAATCTTTAGATACAAATGACTCTAATAATTATAATGTAGAATCGATACTTGTAATCCATATACACTTCATGTTTTATACTTTTTAGTTGTGTAGTTATTTAAATAAATATTAAAAAAATCCATATAAAGATTTAAAATTTGTATTAATATAATAAAATATAAAATATAATAGGATTGGACAATATAATTTATCTATATATTATTTTATATAACAAAGTTAAAATCTTATATAGTTATTCAATTTAGTAGAAAATATTAAAATTATTTCTACTATGTAAATTAATACTACTTTATATTTTAATAATCTTAATTAAGTGAAAAAAGGTTAAAATTATATTCCATAATATTAAGATTACATGTGGTAAAATGGTAGTTTTAAAAAGGAAATTATTAAAACCAATAATTTATATATAGTTTTAATTGGTATAAAAATAGCATAAGATCAATCTCTTTTTATAAATGACAACAACTTTATCATCGTCTCTATAAATAAAATAAATAAAATATGTCAAAGAATGATGTGGCACAACCTAAAGACGACACATGGCGAAATATCATGTGGCTTAACGTGGGGATGCCATGTGGCAAAATCTATAATAACCGAAAAATTTATTTCCGATACTGGTAGTGTTATTGGGATTTTTAAATCGAACAAAACACAAAGTACGGGTGTTTAGTGGAATTAGTAATAAATGGGCTGCTCACCTTATTCCTTTGGATCAGATCCATCTCCTTCTTGTACTGTCTTCTCGGGCCTGGAAGCACGCAGGTGGGCCGGCCGGATCTTTCCTTTTCCTCTCTTCTCTCTTGGCCCACTTCTTTCTTCTCCTTCTTTTTTCAGGGCCAGGATTTAAGTATCTTCCCTCGTGGTGGGCCTAGGAGCAAAGCAAGCCTTTTCTTCTCTGGCGACAAACAGCAACGGGAAATCTCTCATCTCGATCCTACCTTCTCACGTTATCACGATCCGAACAACTGTAACAACCATTGCGTCTTCTCCGGGCATATCGACTCAAGTGATTCAGATCGGGATCGTACTCTTGCTGCAGATCGGCAGCGAGGTATCCTACACCGTCACTGGAACCGGGACGCCGAGATCGAGTTTCCTTCTTCCTCGAACAAACTCTTGAACTGCAGCCAGTACCGGACCTGCACAACTCCATCGCGGACTACTTCTGGTTTCGTCTTCCTCCTGGGCAGGTAATCAAGCCGTCATCTTCTTCATTGCTATCTTTCTTCCCTCCTGCACTTGATTCTAATCCTGAATTCACGTTCTACGTCTCTGTACGTGTTTCTTCTTCCCTGGACAACGGTTTCTGCAGTCCATCTTTAGGTCATACTTGTCGATATATCGGGCTGCAGAGAGAACGGGTTGATTGTCAGTCTTGCTTCAATCCACGGGATACAAGGTGAGTCTTGGTTCTTGCTTCCAGATTTCTGTCCAAGAATAAGCTTAGGCTGTCGTTTTAATATATATACGTACATAGGACTAGGGAAGAAGGTGGGTTGCTTGATGTTCTCTAGAGTAGAACACCGGTAGTTATTGATCCATGAATGCCAGATTTCGAGTGTAGCTGAGATCAAAACACATGCTGGAAGTTATGAGGAAATTGGGTGTTTGTGTAGTCAGTAGGTTTTGAACTGTGGTCTCCATGTAGGAGGAAATCTGTCTCAGGAAACGTTGTGCCCAGGACTCGAACTAAGGACCTTAGGACCTCTTAGTTGTTCAGGAATTTTTGTTGTGAGCTGTTAACTTTGGGAATTAATTTAGATGACTTAGAGATATAATTTACCGTTGAATTTTTGATATGTTATATATGAATATAAACAGTTTATGGCATTAAAATTTGGGAAAGATCCAACGGTCGGATCTGGAGTTATAAGCCTTCAAAGTTGTCCGAAACTTAGTTTTGGAACTTAAGTGTGTGGGAAGGCATCTTTGGGATTTTATGTAGAACTTCTGAGATGTTGATTATGGATTTCGATTGTTCTAGCCTAGAGTAGGTATGATCTAGTATGTGTAAACTTTTTCTTTGGAATTTTTGGAGTTTAGTACGAGGTACTTCCGATAGGCCAAAGTAGGGTACTCGGTATAATTTCGGAAAGCGAGTTGGACTTAGAATGTGAGTTTGAGCAAACCCTTAAACTTGCTTTAGAGTTTTGAGGTTTCATAAGTGTTGTTGAGGTATAGAGTAGACTTGGAACTAGTTTGGGCACTTTTCGGAATTTTTCGAAAAGTGAGGGGCGTTTTGGTAATTTCCACTAAAGTTAGGTTTCTCGTTCTTTTGGACCTGAGAGCTTTCTCTTTAGTATAGCAGCCTTCTAGAAATCTTGTAAGACTTAGAATGATGATTCTAAGTTGATCTTTCTTGATCAGGTAGTTGATAGTGTTAACCGAGCTGACGATATTGGTGATGGCTGGTAGATGTGGTGTTCAGGTAAGTCTTATGCTAATGATGCTATATGAGTGTATGCTATGTGGTGGTGTGTGTGTGTTTATTGTTTTAACGGAAATTGATTATAATGACGGTATAATTTAATTAGACCCAAGTGTATGATAATGGGTCGTGGCATCGCTGCCCAGCATTGTAAGATGATGGGAGGTTCTCTGCGACCAGCCCATACGGTATACGGTAGAGATGCATTGGAACCATTCCGGTTGGTTTACGGGGACAGAGGCGAGGTCGATGGGATTCTCGTGCCACAAATGAAGTTGAACTAATAAAAGTGAATCACTTAATGAAAAGATAATAATCGGTTTGTGTGTGTTTTATGTGATGTGTTTATTATCCTTGATGTGTGTTTGTGCTACATGGATATGTTGATATAGTGATTGTTAGCTAACGGTGAAAACCGATGTTGTAGACCTTTGCAGGTTAGCCGCTGTTGAGAGCCGGAGAGTGTGGTCAGCCGGGGTTTCTATACTTGTTATTTCGTTATTTTGAGTTCATTTGGGTTTTGGTTGAAGATTTCTCCTTTCTATTTATGTTGGTTATTTGTCTCTTTTAACGGCTGATGTCATTCACCTTTCTGAGTCATGCATTATTAAAATAGCTTTCTAGTTTTATCGGTTTCTTATTCTGTGTCTTGTTGTAAGATTCTAGTTAAGTTGTTGTTCAACTAATGTTAGGACCCATTGTGAGGTCCTAACCAGTAGCATTCCGGGTTCTCAGAATTCGGGGTGTTACAAAATCCGAGGTGGCTTAATGAGGGAACGCCAACTGGACATAATTACTTCTGTTTTAGTATTAAATATATAGTAGATTATCCTTTACGTAAATTGTGTACCTAATTTTTATTTTTTTGGAACGGGCTTCCTTAATTTTTTACCATTTCACATCTATTATCAAGTAAGTCTAATAATTTGAGAACTTGTACATATAGATATTTGAAAATTCAACAAATCACGCGTTTTTTTAGTATTTATTATTCATATCTAGTATGTGGTCGTTGACCTAATGTATATGGATTGTTGGTCTAATGTACACGGATCATTGACCTACTAATATGTGGGTCGTTTGTCTCCCTAATTTTAAAAAATCTATTGACCTAAGATATTTTTGGCATAATATTTTTCTTTTTTCTTCTCATAATAAAAACGTTACATTTCTTTGTTCTTTAGATAAAATCCACGTCACATAATTATTATTACATCGAGTTAGAAGTTAGGCGGACAACAAGCTGTGCCGCCAATCCATTCTGAATAGCAAAACCAATCCTCCTAAACACTATATTTGAAGACCTAGGTGACACAAAATTACCATGCATGACCTGTTGCACCCTCTTGAGAATCTCGATAGCATCAGGCGCAAGAAAACTAAACGTATCAAAAGCGAACGGAAGAAACACATGTTGATTTTCAAGACAAGCTCTTTCATGCTTAGCCACCTTCAAAGGGGCCGCCTTAAGAGCCGCCTTACCAACCACAAAAAGCCCGTTATCCAAACCAACCAAAGGAGAGACTCCTGTCAAATCAATACTAGCATGCTTCCCACCCACCCATCCAAAAACCAACACATCTGCAGGCCTCAACGTAGACTTTCCTTCACGCGGATAGGTCAAGAAGGATACAGGCGCCTCTTTCTTTGCCGAAATCCATGCTCTCTTAAACACGTCACATAAAACATCACGAACCAGATCATGCCTATATTTGAAGCCGGGTAATTCTTTACAATGAACCGCATGAACCCCAAAAATATCCAAAGGCTTCCCACAATTAGGCATAGGACAAAACATACCAGACGTGAACAAAGGAATCATAAGGCGATACTTGAGGATCGTGCTGTGAGAGCCCTATTATTTCGGACCGAGTTTTGGTCCTTAGCCGAGATTGGCTTTGGCCGAGATTGGTCTTTCCGCACCCGCGGGCATGACTGCCGCCCCTGCGGGTTTCCGCTCCTGCGGCTCAGGGAACCGCCCCTGCGGTTTCCGGAGGCTGCAGCCGGTTTTGTTGACTCCTTTGACCCATGCTTTACCCTTTGCTTTACTTCTTTCTTTTCCTTGCTAAGCAAGAGCTATCTTCTTCACTTCCCCCTTCACCTTCTTTGATCTTGTTCTTGGTTCTCCTTTGAGTTTTGCTTGAGAGTTGTGTGTTGTGGTTGATGTTGATGATGGATGTGTGTATGCTGAGCTTGGAAGCCAGCTACTGAGGTGTGTGATCTCTCCCTGCAGCCTAGGACCACAAGGGTGGTAAGTGATCTTGCTTCTCCTTCTTTCTTTCCTTGATTCTTCCTTCCTTAGCTTAGGATTAGATGTGTTGATCATAGATTAATGTTGGAATGTGTATGTATATGTATGTGTGTGAATTTGGATGAGAGAAGACGTGATTTGATCACGTGAAGAGCCGAAGAGAAGCCTCGAGATCACGTTCTGCACCGTCGCCGCCCCCGCGCCGGAAGACACCGCCCCTGCGGAAGCCGTGCCGCAACGCCCGCGCCTTGCCTGCGTTCCTTGCCACCGCGCCTGCGGGTTGTCTACTCCGCCCCTGCGTCCCTTGATCACGCAGGTACGTCTCGTCCCGGGACTACCTATAGTTGGGTAGCCCCTTTCCTTTCCTAGTATGAGGGACTAGTACCATGCTAGGTATCGGAGGTTGATGAATATGATATTGATTTGCCGGTTACGGCTTTGAGGTTTACGAGTTGGATATGATCCTTATGGATCCCTTGGGTCTAGGTGTGACCCCTTTGTGTGATAGGAGTTTGATATATATATGTATGCCTTGTATAGGCCGTGTTGTCCTTCATTTTGGAGTGGACCTGAGTGAGAGCTGATCGTAGTGATACTACTTCTGAGATTGAGGTAAGTCCATAGGACTTACTTAGCTACTTATATTGGATGTATTCTTGAGTGGTTTTTGTTATATATTTTATAGCATACGATATGGTTCATTACCGACCTATGTTATATTGACCGCCCATTGTAGTGGTTGTGACAACTTACCTTTCATCCCGTAGTGGAGTCTGGGAAGTTATCTGTAAGCTAGTTAGTTCTAGTATACGGGAAGGGCACCTACCACTCCATATGGTATACGGGAAAATGCGCTAATACCACTCCAGCTAGCTATTGCACGTAGAGGCGAGGGTTATATACATTCCTCGTGTCACGTATATTCATATATACCGATTTATATACTCTTGAGTGCTCAACGTTATAAAGATAATAAACCGGGTAAATGTGTGATATCATGATGAGGTGTTAATATTATTGATATGTGTTCGTGCTCTAGCATCTTCTTATATATGTGTATGGTTAGCTAACGGTTTTATACCGTGTTGTAGATCCTTTGCAGGTTAAGAGAGCTGCAGAGTGATCCAGAGGGTTCCGTACACTGGGCTATATCGTGGGATTTTGGGTTATTATGTTGTACGGATTTCTGTTTGACTTTGTACTCAGCAGTACTCTCTTTCATCCTTTTGATATGTATATATATATCAGTTTTATGTTTTTTTTAATCTATTGGTGCCTTGTTGTAAGATTTAGTGAACTTGTTGTCAGGCTAGGGTCAGGATCCATTGTGAGATCCTAACCAAGTAGCACCTCGAGTCCTACGGATTTGGGGTGTTACAAAGTTGGTATCAGAGCCCAGGTTGACAATAAGGACACTAGTAATCTGCAATAAAGTTCGAATAGATAAATAAATAGAACCCGAAAGGGGTTTGACTTTTCAAAAGGTTTTGGTTTTGAAATGAGTACAAATGTTTTGGGATATCGTGTACGTGAGCCATCGCCCCTCTGAAGATCTCGACAGTCTAAATATATATAGATATTCTGTTGTGATTGATTTGATATATATCTATACATATGGCATATATATATCCTTCTAAGTTAGGTTTACGTCTTCTGCAGATGGTTCATACTAGAGCCTTACCTGCAGCTAGACGAGGTAGAGGTAGACCCCCTCTAGGTAGAGGACGGGGTAGGACTCCTGCTGACGGTTCACATGCAGCGGGAGAGATACACGAGGAGGTTGTTGAGAGCGTCGTTCCTGAGACTGGGAACGGTGCAGCTGAGAGACAGGGGGCATAGAGAGCCCAGTCTGGTGAGTCTGATCGTGTCTCCATGGGGGATCAGAGTTCCGAGCTTATATTAGACGAGTGGAGGAGGCTGCCAGAGCCGGTAGACATGCCCCAGATTTACAGGCACAAGAGGGACCATTTGAGAGGTCTCACGGGGTTACACAGGTGCCGGCTGTACAGACACAGGTTGCTGAGATTCCTCAGGTTCGGGAGGAGCATAGAGGGCCTAGACCAGACACTTGGTTGAAGGCTTTCCATTAGATGGGTGTACCCCCTTTCACTGGGAAGGTGGGGTTAGAGGTGGAGCTCTGGATCGGATATGTAGACTCAGTTCTAGAGTCTATTCGATGTCCAGCTGACAGACAGATCAAGCCGGTTCAGACTTTTTTCCGGGACTTGGCACAACACTGGTGGAGATCAGTACGGGGTCAAGTTACTAGTTATGAGCATATGAAGACGATGATTAGAGAGCGTTTGTGCCCTGCCTCACTGAGGAGGGAGAAACTGCGAGATTTTGTTGAGGCTGGGTTTGATGATGTACCAGTCTCTGAGGCCATCAGGAGGTTTCAGGAGGAGCTGGAGTTACTGGGACCAGCTGCACCTTCTGCAGATCAGCACGTTTATCTCTTTTCCCGACGACTGAGGGATACTACCCGGGCCTATATGGAGGGATTTCATTGTGAGTCCTTGATGGACTACCAGGATAGAGCCGCCGACTATGAGCGAGAGCGGACAAGTAAGAGGAGAGCTTCTCAGACCGGAGGGTTTGAGAAGAGGCAGCGTACAGGGCAGACCAGTGGTACTGGCGGTGCTGCTAGTGGTTTGTAACACCCCAAATTTTGGGAACTCGGGGCGTCACGGGTTAGGACCTCACAGTGGGTCCCGACCCTAGGTTGAAGACAATATCACTGGATCTTCCACAAGGCACAACATAGTAAAACAAAATAAAATCCGAAAATATGCAAGAGATCAAAAAGTGCGGAAAAGAAAGTCAGCCATAACTACATGAACTAGAATCCAAAAGAAAGAATGAGTCTAGTTTCATGAAAATAAAGAAGAACCATCGTCCCGACTACCTCGTACGAGAACCTGGCTGACCACCGACTCCTGATCACTCAACAGCGGTCCTAACCTGTAGTGCGTCTAACATAGGACGGTATAAAACCGTTAGCTAACTATTCAGAGCATTAGAACGTATACTAAAGCACAATCACATATAAAGCGGAAAGTAAACACATCAGAATGCTACACTCAAACCGTTTTATTATCTTTAATAAAGGTGATTCACTTCTATTAGTTCAACTTATTTTGTAGCACGAGAATCTCCCGAAACTCGCCCCTGTCCCCGTACCAACCGGAGTGGATCCGATGCACCTCACCGTATACCGAGATGGCCTAGTCGCAAGGAACCTCCCAATCTCTAGGAAGAGAATGAGCAGTGATGCTACGACCCGTTATGCATACACTTGGGTCTAATAAAAGGTAACGTTGTCCTAGTCAAGTTATAATTATTAAACACTCAACAAACACCACTTTAGCAATACATGCTAATACAAAGATTAGAAGTTAAGTAAGTCATACGACTTACCTGAATTGATCGACGGTCGGCCATTACCCGCTACCGTCTAGACGATCGGCCATTACCCGTTATCGTCTATATGTGCATACAATATCAAATACCTGATCAAACGGAGAACATACCCATCAATACATTTATAAGCTTCCGGGAACACTCATAATATATTCTTAGGAAATCTAGGGATGAAAATCTTTCATCGAACTTTCTAAGAGTTTACTTAACTCTCCAGCAACGTAAGAAGTTATAACCCAAATCTCCAAAATTACCAAAATGCCCCTAACTTTCCTATAATTCCGAAAAGTGCCCAACCCGGGTCTAAGTACCTAACTATGTCCAACAACATCTCACAACCCTAAAATATCCATAACGGGTGTGAGGTAAACTCAACTTACATCCTAAGTCCCAAAATCTAACTTTTAAGGAAATTACGGTTTTGACCCCGAATTTTCTTAAAATCCTAAAACGCTCAAACGATTCTCTAAACTTCCGAAAAACGTATAACCATATCTATTATCCATTAAACGATCCTAAACGTGTTCCAACGATTCCCGAACTTCCGATACAAAAAGAAAATCCTTAAAGAAGACATTAAACGTCACCTAGATTTATCACTACTTTGACATCGATTTAACTACGTTAAACGTTCATCAAAAATTCCGAAATATTTCTTATACCTAGTAGGCCATGACTACAACATAAAGGAAGCATCAAAACTCCTAGAATCCACAACTATAATTCTACACAAAATCACCAAAGTCCAGATCCTAACATGCTAATCCAGAAATCAGATTTTTCTCTAACTTTGGAAGGTCACAATTCTTGATCCAACCGTTGGATCTTTCCATAATTTTAACATGTTATAGTATCCTATTACGACTATTATATCACCAAAAATCAACTGTTGAATCCTAGTGGAACGTATCTAACACTCGGCTCAAAGTTGTTGTCTCGCTTAGGTACCCATAGCAAGGAAGGGAAGCTCGAATATGAGTTCAACTAGGAGAGTCTGCTAGGGCTGCAAACAAGATTAGATTAGCTTAAAAAGAGGTAGAGATGGGGTCACCAGGCTGGAGATAAGTTCTTCAAGGGAGGTTTACCTTGCTAGCTCGAGAGGACGATCTCGGAGCCTAGTTCGAATCTTGGCGAAGTTGTTCAACGAGACCCCAACAATCTTCGCGAATCAGACAACCACGTCCCAAGCTCGACAACGAGGAGCTCGACCTTCTAACTTGGGTCTCTTCTGTGCAATGGTTCCCAGAAGGAGAATGTTCTTTTCTCCTTGTCTTGAGAGCTCAAAGGCTCAACTGGAGAAGTAGGAGGGAAAGGAATGAAAACATGGTGCTCAACTCAAAGATGTGGGGTTAGAAAAGCTTGGAAGAAAGCCAGGAAGGAGGTAAGCACCCTTACCTTACCACTGTTTGGCTAGACGTAGGAGAAGGTGAGATAGTCCTTACCTCGGGCGAGATGGTTCTTATCTCGGCGAGATCCTTCGAAGATGCAGTGGCGGTGCTCTCTCTCTGGGTGGTGTAGCAGCGGTATCCACCGCATGCCCTTGGCTTCCTTGGTTGATGTTCGTTGTTGGTGAGGCGAGAAGGAGTCTGACTGCAAGGAAGGAGCTGAGCGTCGGCCGTCAGAGGAAGCAAGGCATAGAATCAGAGTGTTTGTGAAGAGAGGAGAGAAAGTAAGGAGATGGGCCTGCTGCGTAATGTTGTACTCGCTGGAGAAGAAGAGAGATTTGATGGTTGGTGCTCTGCTCTTGTCTGGGAGGAGAAGGGAAGATCTCGAGTTATGCTTGCTCAAGGGAGGAAAAGGGAGCTGCAGGAGATGCTCTGGTGAAGAGGAGAAAGCAGAGGGGAGATGAGCTTCGTTGGGTTCAGAGGAAGAAATGCAACAGGTGGGTGAAGGCAGGAGGAGAACGGTGAGAGGGAGGCTAGTACGCCATTGTTGTGCTACCAAGGAGCAAACATGGTGTCGAGGGTGAAGAATGGGTGCAGACTGTCGGGAAGAGCAAGCTGAAGAAGAGGGGATATCTCGAGCTGTTGCTGCTCATGATCGAAGCCGAGGAGGAGGGAGACGAGCTCGCTTGTGCTGCCGCCTTTGAGTGGAGGAGGTGCGGTTGGTGTTGTCGCTGCTCAAACTCACCGCAGGAGGAAGACAAGCCGCTGGTGTTGTTGCGTTCGAACGGAGGAGGCAAGGCTCGATGTTGCTGTCCAGATCCAATCCAAGAGGGAGAGAGCAAGGGAGTGAGAGAGAGGTTGGTCGCACGGTGAGGAGACATCCATGGACAAGTTGCAGCTCGTCTCGGCTTCGTCTAGACAAGGTGAAGCGGCATCTGGTGTGGAGCGTCTGCACGTACAGAGAGGAGGACAGAGGAGAATGATGATGGCGTGAAGGAGTGAGGCAAGGGTAGGGAAGGTTGAGGGAGGCAACTGCAGAGAGGTAAGGTAGCCGGTAGCAGGTGATGGGCGCAAATGACGAAATGGCAGTGTGTGTAAAGGAAGAAGAGAGTTAGCGTAGCCGCGTTGATAGCCTCGGTGCCAACTAGTAGGTTGTTAGAGACTGGTCCCCTCCATGGTAACATAGGCAGAGGCTAGTACAAGCCGTTACAAGGCAGCACTGGTACGGTTCCTTTGTCGACTTCTGTGGATGAGAAGGGCAGTCCAGTAGGCCGTCCATCTTGTTGGACTTGGAATTAAACGTGGGTCGGTCCTTGTCAACTCGTCCAAAGGCCAGACAAGGCAAGGCAACCCAAGGGAAGAAGTGTTGGGCATGGCTAAGATAACAATGGATAGGGGCTTACTAAGATCACAAAAGTGGGCTATGAGTTTGTTTCAAGCCCAAGGTATAAAAGATAGGATTAAAGCCTATCGAATTCGATTATTCGATTGAGCCCGGTTACGAGTTTTAAAGTTTAAAACGGTAAGACAAGGTTGTTTGGTTAAATTTTGTAACGCAAGTAGTGTTTTCCGGAAATTAAAATTTCCGGGTATTACATGGTTGGCGTGGTCAGAGACGCCAGAGTCAACCCTCATCTACACCGGTTGCAGATAAGGGACGTCAGTGTTTTAACTGTGGTGATCCAGGGCATATGAGGCCCGAGTGCATGAGGCCATTAGTGACTTGCTACATCTATGGCACACTAGGTCACCGACATATTTTCTGTAGACGGGGTAGAGCTTCGTCATAGCAGGGTTATTCTCCTGCCAGTGCAGCAGGAGGTGGACAGAGGCCACCTCAGCAGCAACAGACACAGGGACAATAGAGAGTCCCAGATCGCCCTACGACTCAGGGATCTGCTCCTGGGCCGAGTAGAGGCAAAGGTCGTGGTGGGAGCACCACTGATACCAGAGGCCCACAGGGTCGTGTTTTTGAGTTGAGGAGTGCAGAGGAGCCAACTGCACCTACTGCTACAGGTATCATTCTGATTCATGGTTTACCTATTAGAGTTTTATTTGATACTGGTGCTACGCACTCTTTTATTTCTGATGCCTATGTAGAGCGTCTTGATTTAAATACAGTTGCGGGGATGCCCTTTATTATAGGGTTACCCGATGGTGGTAGGGTCAGAGGTACCCGTGAGATTCACGGTTGTCCCATTTCTATAGGGACCCGTGTGTTACTAGTTGACTTCTTTGTCATGCCATTAGAGCATGAAGAAGTCATTCTAGGTATGGACTGGATGGATAGACACTCTGCAGTCTTAGATGTAGGTAGGAGGACTGTTACCCTCTCTACCGAGTTAGGCCAGATAGAGGTTTTCCGAGGTTGGGACCTTGGGAAGACAAGCATGGTTATTAGTGCTATACGGGAAGCGAGACTGATTGCACAGGGTTGTGATGTCTTCTGGTGTTATGCCATGAAAGAGGGGGAGAGTCCAGCTATAGAGGACATCCCAGTTGTTTGTGAGTTCACAGATATTTTTGCTGAGCCGTCCAGTTTTCCACCTCAGAGGAGTGTGGATTTTGGGATTGAGTTAGAGCCTTGTACGAGACCGATCTCGAAGGCCCCATACAGGATGGCGCCTATCGAGATGCTGGAGCTGAAGAAGCAACTTGAGGAGCTGGCTGAGAAGGGCTTCATTCGCCCTAGCGTGTCCCCATGGGGAGCACCTGTCCTCTTCGTACGGAAGAAGGACGGATCACTGAGGTTATTTATAGATTACAGAGAGCTGAACAAGGTGACCATCAAGAACAAGTATCCATTGCCGCGTATTGATGATTTGTTAGATCAGCTACAGGGAGCGATTGTGTTCTCCAGGATTGATCTGCGTTCAGGATATCACCAGCTGAGGGTGAGAGAGCAGGATGTGCACAGGACAACATTCCGGACCAGATATCCCCACTACGAGTTTGTAGTGATGCCATTTGGGCTGACGAATTGATGTGAGCCCGCCGGACTTAAGCAACAAGAGTGATGTGCCGGCACCTAGGTCATCACCACCTCTCACTCGAGCTAGAGCTCGCATGCTAGGATAAACCACGTTGATCTACCATCCTTTTGGAGCTCCGACATGTTGGTCCGACCTTGAACACAAAATGGTGAACATGCTTGAGGCGATTGAAGCTTCCGGTTCCGGCTCGTCTTGATGGACCTTATAGTTGTATTTTATTTTGTATGTAATAAGTGGTCATTCTTGACTTTATTTCATGATATTTTCATGATATTACGGAATAAAGTAGGTTGTTTAATACAAGTGAAATAAAATGTTCACTTGCAGTAAACTAACCATTCAAGAGGGTGATTACCACACTTTTATGTTGGGTTTTTGGCAGCCACAATTTTGCCTCTTAGAGCTTCCAAATGGCCGGCCATGTTATGGTCCTTAGGCCCTTTGTTTGCTTGCTTTTATGTGGTGAAATCCCTTTGTTTGTCCTTTGCTTAATTGCCCCAACTCTTGAACTTGTAACCCTTTAATTGTAGGAGTTTAGGTGCTGATTTTTCAGCCTATATAAGGCCTCTCCCACACCCTTTTCTAGCTAGACGAAACATATGAGTGATTCTTCAATCAAGTTGTGTTTTTACTTTGAACAAAACAACCCTAGAAACTAAGGTGAGAGGCCGAAGTTTCGAAACCCACGAGGTGAGAGGCTGAGTGGTGTCCTTACGATGAGAGGCTAGGAGGAAAAAGGAGATCCAATCCCAAAGTGAGATTTCGAGGGAGAATATCTCGAGCCAAGGAGATCCAAGGTGAGAGGCTGGGCGATCCTTGCTTGGCATATCAAAAAAGCATAAAACAACAAAAAGAAGTGGACGGAAGGAACGATCACCGGTGGATCCTCGCGCTCAACCGACGAAGGGCGCATCACGAATGCCCCAACCCGTCTTTATGGAGTTGATGAACAACCTATTTACTCCTTTTCGTCGGCTTAGCGTCAGAGGACTTTACTCGGCTATTTTCGTCGGCTTTAAGGCCTTAAGTGTGGCTGTTTGCACAAAATTTAATCCATTCTTAATGGTGGCTGTTTGCACAGCCTATTTACTCCTTTTTAATGCATTTTGTAGTATAAATAGAGCCCTTGGCTATAGCTATTTTCATCTCATTTTCCACCCAAAAACCTCTATTTTTTAGTGTCTTTTGTAATGAGTTTCTAAGCTCCCTTGGCTACATTGGGTTGATTGAAGCTACATTACTATTTGGTTGTAAGTTCTTCTAATATAAGTTCGAGTTCATTATCCTTTGTGTTATTTTCCTTGTTCTTTAACTTATGTTTGCATGTTTTTATCCACTTAGATTGATCACCTTAAGTGTACTAATTCATGTAAAATGCTAGGATTAATTGATTCCGGGTTCGGGTCCTTAATCTAGTAGCAAACCCATAGGTAAAAACTGGTTGCGATTATCTAAGGGAAAGGAACTAACTATAAAGAAAGATTTAACGGGTTGTTTTATTCTTCTTTATATCTCTTTATCTTTATTAGAATGCTAACTTGTGGTTTAATCTTGTAGGTTTACGGATTAATAAACTAGTTAAGTTGTGTTAATGCCGGTTGGCTTAACACATATCTAGGATCGAGATGAGAACATCGGTGAACAACTTATAAAAAGAATCAACCAAGTAGTGTGTATGCTAAGATCCAACCTAGTGTAGTTCCTTAAATCAACTTTTCACCAACTTTATAAGTGTCTTTGTCTTGTTTTATTTCAATCCAAATTCCCCCCCCCCCCCATTTGTTACCAAATCAATATTTAAAATAATAAAAACTCGATAAACTCCCTTGGGTTCGACCCTTACTTAATCACTATACATTGGTTAGTATTAAGTTCGGATTTAACTTGATAAGTTTATAATAACGACCTTAGCAAATACGCTTGTCACCTACTATGGAAACTAATGATTTGTCTTTGCCTCCTTCTATTACAGGACTACTTGAGGAGTTTAAGGAGATTATGCCCGAAGAGATGCCCCCGGGGCTACCCCCTATTCGAGGCATAGAGCATCAGATTGACTTCATACCCGGGTCATCCATTCCTAATCGTCCAGCGTATCGAGCAAACCCGGTGGAAACAAAGGAGTTACAAGCTCAAGTGGAGGACCTTTTGAGCAAGGGGTATTATTCGGGAGAGCTTGAGCCCATGTGCAGTTCCGGTGTTGTTGGTGCCCAAGATAGATGAGAGTTGGAGGATGTGCGTCGACTGTCGTGCCATCAACCAAATAATTGTAAGGTACCGACATCCTATCCCACGTCTTGATGATATGCTAGATGAACTTCATGGTGCTTCTATTTTTTCTAAAATAGATCTTAGGAGTGGTTATCATCAAATTAGGATGCATAAAGGGGATGAATGGAACTGCTTTTAAAACTAAGTATGGATTATATGAGTGGCTTGTAATGCCTTTTGGATTGACAAATGCACCTAGTACTTTTATGCGCCTAATGAACCATGTCCTGCGTGATTACTTAGGTAAATTTGTTGTGGTGTACTTTGATGACATACTAGTTTATAGAAAGACCTTAGACGAGCATGTTGAACATTTAAGAAGTGTATTTCTTGTGCTTAAAGAACAACGTTTGTTTGTAAACTTTAAGAAATGCCATTTTTGCTCGGAATCTGTGGTCTTTTTGGGTTTTGTGGTAGGAAAGGAAGGCTTGCGAGTCGACGAGGAGAAAACAAAGGCAATAACAGAATGGCCCCGCCCGACAACGGTTCCTTACATACGGAGTTTCCTTGGACTTGCTGGATTCTATAGGAGGTTCGTTCGGGATTTCAGCACCATTGCAGCCCCCCTCACCGAGTTGACCAAGAAGGGCGTGCGTTTTGAGTGGGGATCCACTCACGAGGAGTCCTTTGTGTTACTTAGAGAGTGGCTAACCCATGCTCCCGTACTTGTACTTCCTGATTTCTCGAAGACCTTCGAGATAGAGTGTGACGCTTCAGGAATCGGGATTGGAGGAGTGTTGATGCAGGAGGGCCGCCCCGTGGCCTATTTTAGTGAGAAACTGGGAGGAGCTGCCTTGAACTACCCTACATACGACAAGGAGTTGTATGCCTTGGTTCGGGTCCTCCAGGTTTGGGAACACTATCTTTTACCCCGTGAGTTTGTTATACATTCTAATCACGAGTCCTTGAAGTATTTGAGAGGACAAGCCAAGTTGAACAAACGCCATGCACGTTGGGTGGAGTATATTGATGCCTTTCAATTTGTTGTGCGCTATAAGAAGGGAAAAGACAACATCGTAACCGATGCATTGTCTCGTAGGTACACACTTCTCTCTTCTCTAGATGCATGTGTTTTGGGATTTGGTTTAATTCGTGATTTATATGCTCTTGATGTTGACTTCCGGGATATCTTTGCTCTTTGTTTGCGCTCTAGTAGTGACTCACATGCTAGTAGTTACTATATTCATGATGGATATTTGTTTAGAGCTTCTAAGTTATGTTTGCCTAATTGTTCCTTGAGAGCCTTGATCGTTTTAGAGGCCCATGGAGGTGGATTGATGGGACATTTTGGGGTTACTAAGACTTTAGGTATCTTGCGGGAGCACTTTTATTGGCCTAAGATGAGAAATGATGTAGAAAAATGGTGTGCTAGTTGTGTTCCTTGTCATAAGACTAAGTCTAAGGTTAACCCACATGGACTATATTTGTCTTTGCCTATTGCTAGCACACCTTGGGAAGACATTTCTATGGATTTTGTTCTAGGATTGCCTCGTTCTAGGAAAGGACATGATTCCATTTTTGTGGTTGTTGATAGGTTTTCTAAGATGGTGCATTTTATTGCTTGTAGTAAAACTGATGATGCGTCTAATGTGGTTAATCTTTTCTTTGAGCATATTGTTAAGCTACATGGAATACTTAGGTCAATAGTGTCAGATCGAGATTCTAAATTCCTTAGCTATTTTTGGAAGACACTTTGGGCCAAGATGGGGACCAAGCTACTATTTTTAACTTCTTGTCACCCTCAAACGGACGGTCAAACCGAGGTAGTAAACCGGACTCTTCGCACTTTACTTCATACTATGTTGGATACTAACTTGTGTAGGTGGGAGGATTGTTTGCCCTTTGTGGAGTTTTCTTATAATCGGGCTATTCATTCCGCGACCAAGAAGTCTCCTTTCGAAGTTGTTTATGGCAGGAACTCCCTCACTCCTCTAGATTTGATTCCTCAACCACCCCCACAACCCGTTGATTTGGATGGGCAATCTAGAGCTGAATTTGTGAAAGGTTTGCATGAGTGAGTTCGGGTCCAATTAGAGAAGCGTACTGAGTAGTATGTCCGGCAAGCCAACAAGGGACGCCGGGAAATGCTCTTCACAGAGGAGGCTTGTGTGGGTCCATTTGAGGAAGGACCTCTTTCCATCCCTTGGGCAATCTAAGCTCAAACCACGAGCGGATGGTCCATTCCGGGTCCTTGAGAAAATTAACGATAATGCATATCGCATTGAGCTTCCTAGTAAGTATGGGGTGCATAATGTGTTTAATGTTTCTGATTTGTCTCATTTTTATGTAGGTGACGAGGTCGAGGATGCGGAGAATGAGCTGGCGGATTCGGGGTCAAATCCTTTCCAAGGAGGAGGGGATGATGTGAGCCCGCCGGACTTAAGGAACGAGAGTGATGTGCCGGCACCTAGGTCATCACCACCTCTCACTCGAGCTAGAGCTCGCATGCTGGGACAAACCACGTTGATCTACCATCCTTTTATAGCTCCGACATGTTGGTCCGACCTTGAACACAAAATGGTGAACATGCTTGAGGCGATTGAAGCTTCCGGTTCCGGCTCGTCTTGATGGACCTTATAGTTGTATTTTATTTTGTATGTAATAAGTGGTCATGCTTGGCTTTATTTCATGATATTTTCATGATATTACGGAATAAAGTAGGTTGTTTAATACAAGTGAAATAAAATGTTCACTTGCATTAAACTAACCATTCAAGAGGGTGATTACCACACTTTTATGTTGGGTTTTTGGCAGCCACAATTTTGCCTCTTAGAGCTTCCAAATGGCCGGCCATGTTATGGTCCTTAGGCCCTTTGTTTGCTTGCTTTTATGTGGTGAAAGCCCTTTGTTGTCCTTTGCTTAATTTCCCCAACTCTTGAACTTGTAACCCTTTAATTGTGGGAGTTTAGGTGCTGATTTTTCAGCCTATATAAGGCCTCTCCCACACCCTTTTCTAGCTAGACGAAACATATGAGTGATTCTTCAATCAAGTTGTGTTTTTACTTTGAACAAAACAACCCTAGAAACTAAGGTGAGAGGCCGAAGTTTCGAAACCCACGAGGTGAGAGGCTGAGTGGTGTCCTTACGATGAGAGGCTAGGAGGACAAAGGAGATCCAATCCCAAAGTGAGATTCCAAGGGAGAATATCTCGAGCCAAGGAGATCCAAGGTGAGAGGCTGGGCGATCCTTGCTTGGCATATCAAAAAAACATAAAACAACAAAAAGAAGTGGACGGAAGGAACGATCACCGGTGGATCCTCGCGCTCAACCGACGAAGGGCGCATCACGAATGCCCCAACCCGTCTTTATGGAGTTGATGAACAGTATCTTCATTGACTTCCTGGATCAGTTTGTGGTGGTTTTCATAGATGACATTCTGGTATACTCTCGCAATGGAGAGGAGCATACAGGACATCTAAGGACCGTATTGCAGGTTCTGCGGGATAGAGAACTTTATGCTAAGTTCTGTAAGTGTGAGTTCTGGATGCCAGAGGTAGCATTCCTGGGTCATGTGGTATCAGCTGAGGGGATCAAGGTTGATCCGGCGAAGATTGAGGCAGTAGCAGCACGGACTACACCGACGAACGTCAAGGAAGTACGTAGCTTCCTTGGCCTAGCCGGTTATTACAGACGCTTCGTGGAGGGATTCTCTGTGATTGCCCGTCCACTGACGAGTTTGCTGAGGAAGACTACCAGATTTGTGTAGTCTAATCAGTGCATGCAGAGTTTTGAGGAGTTGAAGAGGCATTTGACTTCTGCTCCTATTTTGGCACAACCAGAGGGTACTGAGGATTTTGTGGTTTATAGTGATGCATCCAAGCTAGGACTGGGATGTGTTTTGATGTAGAGAGGCAGGGTGATTACATATGCGTCTCGACAGCTGAAGAAGTATGAGGAGAACTACCCGACTCATGTTCTGGAGTTGGCAGCGGTAGTTCATGCAGTGAAGATCTGGAGACATTACCTGTATGGTGTTACGTGTTAGATCTTCACAGACCATAAGAGTCTGAAGTATATTTTCACGCAGCGGGAACTGAATAACCGCAAGCGTAGGTGGCTCGAGCTGATCAAGGATTTTGATCTGGAGATTCTGTACCATCCAGGGAAGGCGAACGTTGTCCCCGACGCCCTGAGCAGGAAGACGCCTCGAGAGCATGCGATTGCGAGGCTGGCAGTTCAACATCAGTTGCAAAGAGACTTGATCTTGTTAGAGTTGGACATCCAGTTTCCTGATGAGGATGCCCAACTGCGTACATTAGAGGTTCTTCCTAATCTGTTGGGTGAGATCCAACAGAAGCAGGAGACCTGCCCGACATTGCTGAGGATACGAGATAGGATGTTTCGGGATGAGGCACCACAGTTCCTGCTAGGAGCAGATGGAGTTTTGAGGCATCGCGGTCGCGTCTGTTTAACCGTTGATGCGGAGTTGAGAGAGAGGATTTTACAGGAGGCTCACTGTACACCTTACTCTGTACATCCAGGTACGAGTAAGATGTATCAGGATTTGAGACATCTATATTGGTGGGGAGGGCTGAAGCCCGATGTGGCCAGATTTGTGGCACAGTGTGCGACCTGCCAGCAGGTCAAGATCGAACATTTCAGACCTGGAGGTGAGCTCCATCCACTTCTTGTTCCACAGAGGAAGTGGGAGGACGTCACCAGGGATTTTGTGACTGGACTGAGGCTTAGCCGGAGTTTTGATGCCATCTGGGTCATAGTGGACAGATTGACGAAGACGACACGTTTCATTCCTATTAGAGAGCCGTGACCGGTGAGTAGATTAGTTGAGGAGTACACTAGGCAGATAGTGAGACTCCATGGTGTACCGAGGACAATCGTCTCAGATAGAGATGGACGATTTACCTCGAGATTTTTTTTTTGCAGCAGATTCGGACTTCCCTGGGGGACGAGTTTGCACTTCACGACTACGTTCCATCCTCACACAGATGGTCAGTCAGAGAGAACCATTCAGACTCTGGAGGATATGCTGCGAGCTTGTGTGTTGGATTGGGGACAAGTGTGGACGGATCATCTCCCACTTGTTGAGTTCTCATACAACAACAACTGGCATGCATCTATTGGGATGGCCCCATATGAGGCACTGTATGGACAGAGATGTCGTACCACGTTATGTTGGGATGAGTAGAGTAGTGTTAGTGGTTTGGCACCTGATCAGATTCAGGATGATATGGCTCGAGTAGCACTGATTCGAGAGCGGATGTTGACTGCGCAGAGCCATCAGAAGTCATATGCTGATAGGAGGCGTAGACCTCTAGAGTTCAGAGTTGGAGCCCATGTGTGGCTGAGAGTGTCCCCGACACGAGGTGTTAGACGTTTTGGCATTAAGGGGAAGTTGAGCCCCCGATATGTCGGACCGTTCGAGATTCTAGATCGGGTTGAGAGCGCAACATACAGATTAGCTTTGCCTCCGAGATTAGAGGGTGTTCACCCTGTATTTCACGTGTCTCAGCTGAGGGAGTAGATACCAGATCCGAGACACATTGTGAGATATGATGATTTGGTGGTTGAGCCGGACCACACTTTTGTTGAGCACCCTATTGCAGTCCTAGAACGAGTTATGAGACGCCTGCGTTCGAAGGACATTCCTATGTTGAGGATACAGTGGTCGATACGAGGACCTGATGAGGCTACATGGGAGATTGAGGATAGTATCCAGAGGAACTATCCAGAGTTCTATGCTGAGTTAGATGCACCAGTAGGGTCATTGAGTAGATCTTAGTACTATCTTGGTGAGTGTTATGTGCTTATATGCTTATATGCTATGATGTGTTTATTTTCATACTAGCTTTGATGTGATTATGATCTTATTAGATCTTGTTGTGCTAGTATGATTCTTGTTTATAGCTGGAGATGGTTCTTTCCTCCATTCTATTGTGATATGATAGGTTTAGCTGGATATGGTTCTTTCCTCCATGCTATTTTGATGGACATAGTAGTGCTGGAGATGTTCTTCCTCCATGTCTTTCTGTTATGGATATGATACGGCTAGAGATGTGATTCCTCTATGCCTTGTGATATGTTTATTGTTAGCTAGAGATGGTTTTCCTCTAGGCTTTGGATAGTGTTTTGATTGCTGGAGTTGATGAGTTCCTCCATGCCTATGTTGAGGTTATAGAGAGAGTTGTACCTCGGCTTATGAGTCCGAGTGGTTTCAGGACTTTGCAAGTTTCGGGACGAAACTTGTTTTTAGGGGGGTGAGATGTGAGAGCCCTATTCTTTCGGACCGAGTTTTGGTCCTTAGCCGAGATTGGCTTCGGCCGAGATTGGCCTTTCTGCACCCGCGGGCATGACTGCCGCCCCTGCAGGTTTCCGCCCCTGCGGTTTCCGGCGGCTGCAACCGGATTTGTTGACTCCTTTGACCCGTGCTTTACCCTTTTCTTTACTTCTTTCTTTTCCTTGCCGAGCAATGGCTATCTTCTTCACTTCCCCATCCCAGACCCTACGTCCTTCTTGCTTCTCCTTCACCTTCTTTGATCTTGTTCTTGGTTCTCCTTTGAGTTTTACTTGAGAGTTGTGTGTTGTGGTTGATGTTGATGATGGATGTGTGTATGCTGAGCTTGGAAGCCAACTACGGAGGTGTGTGATCTCTCTCTACAACCTAGGACCACAAGGGTGGTAAATGATCTTGCTTCTCCTTCTTTCTTTCCTTGATTCTTCCTTCCTTAGCTTAGGATAGATGTATTGATCATAGATTAATGTTGTAATGTGTATGTATATGTATGTCTGTGAATTTGGATGAGAGAAGACGTGATTTGATCACGTGAAGAGCCGAAGAGAAGCTGCGGGATCACGTTCTGCACCGTCGCCGCCCCCGCGCCCGGAAGACACCGTCCCTGCGGAAGCTGTGTCGCAACGCCCGCGCCAACGCCCGCGCCTTGCCTGCGTTGCTTGCGTTCCTTGCCACCGCACCTGCGGGTTGTCTACGCCCCTGCGTCCCTTGATCACGCAGGTACGTCTCGTCCCGGGACTACCTATAGTTGGGTAGCCCCTTTCCTTTCCTAGTATGAGGGACTAGTACCATGCTAGGTATCGGAGGTTGATGAATATGATATTGATTTGCCGGTTACGGCTTTGAGGTTTACGAGTTGGATATGATCCTTATGGATCCCTTGGGTCTAGGTGTGACCCCTTTGTGTGATAGGCGTATGATATATATATGTATGCCTTGTATAGGCCGTGTTGTCCTCCAGTTTGGAGTGGACCTGAGTGAGAGCTGATCGTAGTGATACTACTTCTGAGATTGAGGTAAGTCCATAGGACTTACTTAGCTACTTATATTCGATGTATGCTTGAGTGGTGTTTGTTATATACTTTATAGCATGCGATATGGTTCATTACCGACCTATGTTATATTGACCGCCCATTGTAGTGGTTGTGACAACTTACCTTTCATCCCGTAGTGGAGTCTGGGAAGTTCTCTGTAAGCTAGTTAGTTCTGGTATAGGGGAAGGGCACCTACCACTCCATATGGTATACGGGAAAGTGCGCTGATACCACTCCAGCTAGCTATTGCACGCAGAGGCGAGGGTTATATACATTCCTTGTGTCACGTATATTCATATATACCGATTTATATACTCTTAAGTGCTCAACGTTATAAAGATAATAAACCGGGTAAATGTGTGATATCATGATGAGGTGTTAATATTATTGATATGTGTTTGTGCTCTAGCATCTTCTTATATATGTGTATGGTTAGCTAACGGTTTTATACCGTGTTGTAGATCCTTTGCAGGTTAGGAGAGCTCCAGAGTGATCTAGAGGGGTGATCTGCTGAGGGTTCCGTACACTGGGCTATATTGTGGGATTTTGGGTTATTATGTTGTACGGAATTTCTGTTTGACTTTGTACTCAGCATTATTCTGTATCATCCTTTTGATATGTATATATATATTAGTTTTATGTTTTGTTTTAATCTATTGGTGCCTTGTTGTAAGATTCAGTGAACTTGTTGTTAGGCTAGGGTCAGGATCCATTGTGAGATCCTAACCCAGTAGCACCTCGAGTCCTACGGATTTGGGGTGTTACACGTGCGATACTCAACGGGAGACATACATTGTCCAAGTCCATGAATAAGTATGACAAGAAGGAAATCTTGGCTATGCGTTGTCTGTAAACACTGAAAAACCGCTTTTTGTCTAGCGGTCAAACCAAAAGCCGCTTCCATCGTCTGTACTATCTTACCATAAAAAGCAGTCGCCAAAGCATGTTGGGCTTTAGGGGGGACGGTCTTCTTTACAGTAAAACAAGAAAGATCAAAATTAGGAATAGAAGCTTGAAGATTGCCCAAAGCTCTAAAAAACTCAGAGCCCATATCAACAACTTCAGTGTCCCGCAAAATGTGGTCTTGAAGGGTCCAAGACTGAGCTCTAGAAGCCACAAAAGCAAAAGAAGAAGTCTCCATAACTGAGTATAACCCAAGGCCTCCACACCGAATCGGCAAAGAAGCAAGTCTCTACGGAAGATCGCCAAAATAAGTACCCCCACAAACCACAATATCCTCGACTGATTCACGGAGTCCCAAATCAAAAAAAATAGATGCACTCTCCCCATGTTCTAGTAGACAGGTCCTCAAGCTAAACAACATCTTAGAAACACCCATGCAGGAACGAAGCAAAAGAAGCTCACTCTGCAGGTCCCTCAACTACGGAAGAAGGTGCATCAACTCAACCGCCTTAACAACTCTTTTCATGACTAACTCACTAATAAACCCTTCATCTTTACTCACAGCCCCACCCAACAACTTAACACCCAAAATCGGCCTAGCAATGTCATCGGGGAATAAATCTTCTCTGAGCTTCGATCCAACACACGAAGGCCAAAAGAGCTCAGAGTTGCAAACATTCAACTCAAGGCCAAAACTCGGACCAACATCTCTAATGATATCAAGCGCTCTAGCCACTTCCTCTGTGTGACCAATAATAGTACCATCATCAAGGTACCAAACATGTAGAAGAAGCTTGCAATTGTCTCTGATCCGATGAAGAAGTGGGTGCAAGACAAGGGAAAAAAGAAGTGGCCCCAAAGGGTCTCCTTGTTGCACACCAGTTGCCGACCAAATAATATCATCACCAACATACAGACGGGCAGCTTGACTATACATGAAATCAACCTAAAAAGAGATAGAGGGACATCTTTCCCTTACTTCCCCAAGCAAAACAGTTATGTCAACCAAGTTGAAGGCATTTGAAAAATCCACTGTCAACATAGCCAGAGAACCATCAGAGTGACGCTCACTTAAAACCCTGTTAGCACTATGTAGAATAACTTCTGCACCACCTGAAATACCAACTCCAAACTGAAAATCTCCAAGATATTCCCTCATATCTTTACTCACTCCCTTCATGGCTACTTTGGACACCAACCGTCTCCATATAGTACCTACTGCAATGGGACGAACCCCATTGTCAGGCTTCAACAACGGCGTAAGAGACGTTGAAGCAACAAACTCGGCCAAACTCAACGGACACTTACCTCCCAACCACAAATTGATCACTGATGAAAGCGCTCTCAAAAGACTTGTGGCAACCGCAGAGCCCTCACCACACAAAGCATCTAAAAGGTGTTTTGCTCTCAAACCATCTGTACCACAAGAGGTTCCTTTGGGAAAAGACTTGATGCATGTAAAAACCAAATCAACATCAACAACGAGAGGTGGTTCAAAAAAAGTAGAACAAGGCTTAGAAGGAGGAGGTTTATTGGGATGTTTTGCCTTCAACACCTTCAAAGT
>CM008282.1:10815669-10952465 GCA_002319775.1 Fagopyrum tataricum
GTGATGTTGTGATTGACTTTATATATATCTATACATATGGCATATATATAGCCTTCTAAGTTAGGTTTATACCCTGCAGATGGTTCGGACTAGAGCCTTATCTGCAGTTGGACGAGGTAGGGGTAGACCCCCTTTTCCTCCAGTAGCGATAGGACAGGGTCAGATTCCCGTTGTGGATCCACCTGTAGTGGAGGAGATCCATGAGGATGTTGCTGAGAGTGTCGTTCCTGAGACTGGGAATGGCATGGCTGGGAGACAGAGACCGCAGCGAGTCCAGTCAGATGACACGGATCATGTCTCTATGGGGGGACCAGAGTTCCGCGCGTATATTAGACGAGTGGAGGAGGCTGCCAAAGCGGGTAGACGTGCCCCGGATCTGTCGGCACAGGAAGGATCGTTTGAGAGATCCAATGGAGCTACTCAGGTGCGAGTTGTACATGCACGTGCTGCTGAGATTGCTCGAGTTCCAGAGGAGCATAAAGGGCCTCGACCAGATACTTGGTTGAAGACATTTCATCAGATGGGAGTACCCCCTTTCTCTGGGAAGGTGGGGTTAGAGGTGGAGTTGTGGATCGGACATGTAGACTCAGCTCTTAAGTCTATTAGATTTCCAGCGGACAGACAGATAGAGTTAGTGCAGACTCTATTCCGAGACTTGGCAGAACACTGGTGGAGATATGTACGAGGTCAGGTTACGAATTATGACCAGATGAGGAGTATGATCAGAGAGCGTTTCTGCCCTGGCTCATTGAGGAAGGAGAAACTGCGGGATTTTGTTGAGGCTGGCTTTGAGGACGTACCAGTCTCTGAGGCCATCATTAGATTTCAGGAGGAGTTGGCTTTGCTGGGTCCAGCTGCACCTCCTACAGATCAGCATGTGTACCTCTTTTCCTGACGACTGAGGGATGCTACCCGGACCTATATGGAGGGATTTCACTGTGAGTACCTGATGGACTATTAGGACAAAGCTTCAGATTATGACCGAGAGCGGGCTGGGCAGAGGAAAGCTTCTCAGACTGGAGGGTCTGAGAAGAGACAGTGGACTGGGCAGACCAGTGGTGCTGGTGGAGTTGCTAGTTCAGGGCGAGGCCAAAGACTCCAGAGTTACCCCTCATATGCACCGGTTGCAGATAAGGGACGACAGTGTTATAACTGTGGTGATCCTGGACATATACGACCAGAGTACACGAGGCCGCCAGTGACTTGCTTTACTTGTGGCAGATCAGGCCACAAACCTGTCTTCTGTAGACAAGGCGGAGCTTCATCACAACAAGGTTCTTCTCCTGCCAGTGTAGCAGGGGGTGGACAGAGGCCACCTCAGCAGCAGACACAGGGACAGCAGAGAGTCCCAGATCATCCTACTACTCAAGGATCTGCTCCCGGGCCGAGTAGAGGTAGAGGTCGTGGTGGGAGTACCACTGACACCAAAGGAGCTCAAGGTAGAGCTTTTGAGCTGAGGAGTACAGAGGAGCCAACTGCACCGGCTGCTACAGGTACCATTCTGATTCATGGTTTACCTGTTAGAGTTTTATTTGATACTGGAGCTACGCATTCATTTATATCTAATTCATGTGTTGAGCGTTTGAGTCTAGTTACGGCTAAGGAGATACCCTTTAGTATAGGGTTACCCGATGGTAGTAGGGTCAGAGGTACCCGCGAGATACGTGATTGTCCCATTTGTGTAGGGACTCGTGTGTTACTTGTTGACTTCTTCGTTATGCCATTAGTGCACGAGGAAGTCATTTTAGGTATGGATTGGATGGATAGACATCATGCAGTATTAGATGTAGGTAGGAGGACCGTGACACTCTCTACCAAGTTAGGTCAGATAGAGGTTTTCCGAGGTTGGGATCTCGGGAAGTCAGGCATGGTGATTAGCGCGGTAAGTGTAGCGAGATTGATTGCACATGATTGTGAGGTGTTATGCCATGAAGGATGGGGAGAGTCCAACATTAGAGGATATCCCAGTGGTTTGCGAGTTTACAGATGTATTTGTTGAGCCATCCAGTTTTCTGCCTCAAAGGAGCGTGGACTTTGGCATTGAGTTAGAGCCTGGTACGAGACCGATCTCGAAGGCCCCATATCGTATGGCGCATGTCGAGATGTTGAAGCTAAAGAAGGAACTCGAGGAGTTGGCTGAGAAGGGTTTTATCCGCCCTAGTGTATCCCCATGGGGAGCACCTGTCCTCTTCGTACGGAAGAAGGACGGATCGTTGAGATTGTGTATTGATTACAAAGAGTTGACCAAGGTGACCATCAAGAACCAGTATCCATTGCCCCGTATTGACGACTTGCTAGATCAACGAGCAACAATGTTTTCCAGGATTGACCTGCGTTCAGGGTATCACCAGCTGAGGGTGAGAGAGCAGGATGTGCACAAGACGGCCTTTCAGACCAGATATGGACACTACGAGTTTGTAGTGATGCCATTTGGGCTTACGAATGCCCCAACAGTTTTCATGGAGTTGATAAACAACATATTCATCGACTTCCTGGATCAGTTTGTGGTAGTCTTCATAGATGATATTCTGGTGTACTCTCGCAGCAGGAGGAACATGCAGGACAGCTGAGGACTGTGTTACAGGTTTTACGAGATACAGAACTTTATGCTAAGTTCTCTAAGTGCGAGTTCTGGATGCCAGAGGTAACATTCCTGGGTCATATTGTTTCCGCCGAGGGGATCAAGGTTGATCCGGAGAAGATCGAGTCAGTGGCAGCATGGACGACACCGACGAACGTCAAGGAAGTACGTAGCTTTCTTGGCCTAGACGGCTATTACCGACGCTTTGTGGAGGGATTCTCTGTGATTGCCCGTCCACTTACGAGTTTGTTGAGGAAGACCACCAGGTTTGTATGGTCTGAGCAGTGTATGCAGAGTTTTGAGGAGCTAAAGAGACGTCTGACTTCTGCTTCTATCTTAGCACAACCAGAGGGTACAAATGATTTTGTGGTTTACAGTGATGCATCCAAGCTAGGCTTGGGATGTGTGTTGATGCAGCGAGACAGAGTGATTGCATATGCGTCTAGAAAACTGAAGACGTATGAGGAGAACTACCCGACTCATGATTTGGAGTTGGCAGCAGTAGTTCGTGTAGTGAAGATCTGGAGACATTACTTGTATGGTGCTACATGTCAGATCTTCACAGACCATAAGAGTCTAAAGTATATTTTCACGTAGCGGGAATTGAATAACCGCCAGCGTAGGTGGCTTGAGTTGATCAAGGACTTTGATCTGAAGATTTTGTATCATCCAAGGAAGGCAAACGTTGTCGCCGACGCCCTGAGCAGGAAGACGCCTCTAGAGAAGGTGATTGCTAGACTGACAGTTCAACCTCAGCTACAGAGAGATCTGGTTTGGCTAGAGTTGGACGTCTAGTTTTCTGATGAGGATGCCCAGTTGAGTACCTTAGAGGTTCTCCCTGATCTGTTGGTTGAGATCCAACAAAAGCAGGAAACCTGCCCGACATTGATGAGGATCCGAGAGAGGATGTCTCGTGGTGAGGCGCCACAGTTCCTCATAGGAGCAGATGGAGTAAGGAGACGCCGCGGTCGCGCTTGTGTACCCACTGTTGCGGATTTGCGACAGATGATATTACAGGAGGCTCACTGTACGCCTTACTTAGTGCACCCAAGTACGAGTAAGATGTACCATGATGTGAGACGCTCATATTGGTGGGGAGGGCTGAAGCCCGACGTGGCCAGATTTGTGGCACAGTGTGCGACCTGTCAACAGATCAAGATCGAGCATTGTAAACCTGGAGGTGAACTCCATCCACTGCCTATACCATAGAGGAAGTGGGAGGGCGTCACCATGGATTTTGTGACTAGGTTGAGACCGAGCAGGAGTTTTGATGCCATCTGGGTTGTAGTTGACAGACTGACGAAGACGGCGCGTTTTATCCCTATCCGGGAAACGTGGCCAGTGAGCAGATTGGCTGAGGAGTACACTAGACAGATAGTGAGACTCCATGGTGTACCGAGGACGATCGTCTCAAACAGAGATGGGCGATTTACCTCGAGGTTTTGGCAGCAGATTCAGACTGCCCTGGGGACGAGTTTGCACTTCACGACTGCATTCCATCCTCATACAGATGGTCAGTCAGAGAGGACCATTCAGACACTGGAGGATATGCTGCGAGCTTGTGTGTTGGACTGGAGACAAGTGTGGACGGATCATCTCCCACTAGTTGAGTTCTCGTACAATAACAACTGGCATGCATCGATTGGGATGGCCCCATATGAGGCACTTTATGGACAGAGATGTCGCACGCCGTTATGTTGGGATGACCCTAGCAATGTTAGTTCTTTGACACCTGATCAGGTTCAGGATGATGTTGCTCGTGTAGCACTGATTAGAGAGAGAGGATGCTGACTGCACAGAGCCGTCAGAAGTCTTATGCAGATAGGAGGCGTAGACCCCTAGAGTTCAAAGTAGGAGCTCATGTGTGGCTGAGAGTGTCTCCGACACGAGGTGTTAGACGCTTTGGCATTAAGGGGAAGTTGAGAGCCCGATATGTCGGACCGTTCGAGATTCTGGATCAAGTTGGGAGTGCAGCATATAGCTTAGCCTTGCCTCCGAGATTAGAGGGTGTTCACCCTGTGTTTCACGTGTCTCAGCTAAGGGAGTACATACCAGATCCGAGACACATTGTGAGTTATGATGATTTGGTGGTCGAGCCGGACCACACTTTTGTTGAGCACCTGATTGCAGTTCTAGAACGAAGTATGAGATGCTAGCGTTCGAAGGACATTCCTATGCTGATGATACAATGGTCGAGACGAGGACCTGATGAGGCTACATGGGAGACTGAGGATAGTATCCAGAGGAACTATCTAGAGTTTTACAACCAGATACATGTACCTGTAGGATCGACAAGTAGATCTTAGTACGATCTTGGTGAGTGTTGTGATTATGTGATTATATGCTATGATGTGTTTATTTTCGTGCTAGCTATGATGTGATATATGATCTTATTAGATCTTGATGTGCTAGTGCGATTGATGTTTATAGATGGAGATGGTTCTTTCCTCCATGCTATTGAGATACGATTAGGATCTAGTTGGACATATTTTTCCTCCATGCCCTTATGTTATGTGTATGATACGGCTAGAGATGTTTTTCCTCTATGCCCTTGTGATGTGATGATGATGATACGGCTAGATACGGTTTTCCTCTATGCCTTTATGATGTGATAATAGTTTGGCTAGAGATGATTTTCCTCTATGTCTTGGATAGTACCATGATCTTATTGCTGGAGTTGATGATTTCCTCCATGCATGTGTTTCAGGATTATAGAGTGATATTGGTTGATACCTTATGAGCAGAGATGTGATACCTCCGATAGAAAGAGTTATACCTCGGCATATGGGTCCGAGTGGATTTGGATTGCACAAGTTTCGGGACGAAACTAGTTTTTAGGGGGGTGAGATGTAAGAGCCTTGATCTTTAGGAGCCGAGCCAGGGTAGCCGCCCCTGCGGGTCCAGAGGGCCGCCCCTGCGGCTTGTGCTGTAATCCGCCCCTGCGGCTCAAGTAGACGCCCTTGCGGTTTCCTACGGCTGCAGCCGGCTTTGTTGACCATGGACTATGCTTTACTCTTCTTTCCTTATACATATTCCTTTGCTTTCTGATCAAGGGTTCTTCACTTATGTAGCCTACCTCACGACATTCTTCTTGCCTCTTTTCTTCTTCTTGACCTTGTCTTGAATTCTTCTTGGTTTGAAAGAGAAGTTTGTGTGGATTTTTGGTGGATGATGATGTGTGGATGTGTTGCTGAGCTTGAGATCCAGTTGAGAGTGTGGTGTTGATCAATTCCTTTGCTTAGGATCACAACAGTAGGTGAGTTTACTCTTCTCTTCTTCTTTCTTTCTTTCTTCTTCCTTTCCCTTTTCCCTTAGCTTAGGATTAGATGTTCTAGGCATATATGTTGATGTTTACATGTATATATATGTATGTGTTGGATTGCTGGACTTTGAAGACTTGAAATCATCGTGTGGAGAGTGGAAGAGAAGTCAGGGATTACGTTCTGCATTGTCGCCGTCCCCGCGCCAGTGAGCCGCCGCCCTTGCGTGACCTTGTCATCGCACCCGCGCCAGAGAGCCGCCGCCCCTGCGGCCACGGTCACCACCTCTGCGTGGGAGTGTCTCCGCGCCTGCGCCTGCCGTTGCTTCGCCCTTGCGTCCCTCTTGTCACGCAGGTGCGTCTTGTACAACATCTACCGAGAGTAATGTAGATCCTTTCCTTTCCTAGTATGAGCGGCTTAGTAGCATGCTAGGTATGTGTATGAGGATAGGACGAGGATGAGTATGTTATTGATATGTGCCGGTTATGGCTTTGAGTTTAGTAGATTATCGAGGTTTATAAGTTGGATATGATCCTTATGGATCCCTTGGGTCTAGGTGTGACCCTTTTGATTGATAAGAGATTTAATATCTCTTTATGCCTTGTTATTAGGTAGTGTTGTCCTCTAGATTGGAGTGGATCGTGGTTGAGATATTCCGAGGTTGACGTAAGTCCATAGGACTTACTTAGCTACCATCCTTATATTGGATGTACGCATGAGTGGTGTGTGTTATATGCTTGATAGCATGCGATGTTATTTATTACCGACCTATGATTTAGTGACCGCCCATTGTAGTGGTTGTGACAACCTTCCTTTTCATCCCGCTGAGGAGTCTGGGAGGTTCTCTATAGTCAGGCCATATATCGTATACAAGATGGCCACTCCCCACTCCTTTATGGTATACGGGAGGGTGTTCCGGATCCACTCCAGCTGGATATAGCACCCAGAGGCGAGGATTATATATTCCTCGTGTCACATATATTCATATATATATATACGATTTGAGTGTTGGACTATATAAAGATGATTAACCGGGTAAATGTGTGACAACATGATTATGTGTTTATGATTCCCTGACTTGTGTCTGTGCTTATGCATTATCTTATATATGAATCGTTAGCTAACGGTTTTATATCGTGTTGTAGATACTTTGCGGGTTAGGAGAACTGCAAAGTGATCCAGATGGGGTGATCCGCTGAGGGCTCCGTACACTAGGTTTATGCGAGGGATATGGGGATGTTTGTGATGTATAGATACACGTTTGTTTTGTACTCAGCGGTACTCTTGTATACCTTTTGATATATATATATATATATATATATATATATATATATATATATATATATATATATATATATATATATATATATATATATATATATATTACAGTTTGATGTTTGGTTTAATCTATTTGTACCTTGTTGTAAGATCCAGTGAACTTGTTGTTAGGCTAGGGTCAGGATCCATTGTGAGATCCTAGCCCAATAGCGTCCCGAGTCCTACGGATTTGGGGTGTTACATGATCGACAAAGACGTGGAACCATAATACGAATTTCCTAAACAGGTGTAATGCAATGTGAAGCACAAAATTCAAAGGGGCAAAATCAGAATTTGCATAACAAAGGGCAGGGACAAAATAGAAAATTGACTATTGTAAGGACATTCTCTCTTAATATATATATATATATATATATATATATATATATAGGTTCTGGTGAGAACGTGTTTTATAGTAAGAAATAAGAACACGTATGCATCGTCGGATTAATGCACATATGGCTCAATTTTATCGTCTATATAAGGAAGTATTTATATGTAATTAAATATTGTAATCATGCAAATGATAACAATATTATTCATAGATAAGTTTCTATAAAAATTAATATATTGATGACTAATTAATGGTGACACTGACGCCTGCAGTTGTCTTCTTTATTAGTAACTTTTTTGTATTGAGTACAGACAAGATGCACGAGTAGTCAATATACATTCACGTGCAGGAGCTTTGCATGTTTCCATTATACATGTTTCAATATATTTGTTCCACCATATAGCACAATTTAATTCAATTTGATCGTGTAGGAGTCATGTACGTTTCCAATGTATATGTTTCCAATGATCATGACGTGCATGTGCATATTTATTGTTTTAAAAACTAGAGTCATGCAGTTTGCAATAACCTAGCCGTGCCCGAGTTTTATTCGTTATAAAATTAGAGTCGTGCATTCAATAATGTGCATGACTATATGTAGTGTTGTTTGAATATAACACGTTATTGACCTTGTCGTGCATGAGTATATTCCTTTTAATTAGGATTCGTGCATATGTGCAATAATGTATTTGTGCGATACTCGAGAAGACGTGAATAAAAAAAATCATCGAAATTAATAAAAGATTTTTGTAATAATTGGATCGATATCTAAATTAGGAAATTATGTATATACCATAATTCATATGGACATGTGTAATATATCATTATATATGACCTAAATATATATTTAATGATATCTGTTGAATGAGTTACATTATGCGGTCTAAATCCGTTTTCATTTCTTACCGTAATACAAATTCTCACTCAAACCTTTGCCTAACACACCGGAGGGAAGGTGATCGAAAAAGACGTGGAACCATAATACGGATTTCTTAAACAGGTGTAATGCAATGTGAAGCACAAGATTCGAAGGGGCAAAATCGGAATGTGCATAACAAAGGGCAAGGACAAAGTAGAAAATTGACTATTGTATGGACATTCTTCACTACCCTCTTCCTCCCCCACTAAAACCCTTCTTCACCACCTTTCTACACCTCTTATCTCACACTCCTCTATAACTCTCTCCTCGCCTACAACCTCTTTCTCTCGATCTTGTCGCATGAACTAGAAGGGATGCGAAGTCCACGTCGCCGGGAACCGCCGCCATCGAGCTCCCTTATTTCCCTTCTCTTTCTTTGGATAGGGTGTCTCCAAAGACGTCGTCACCAGCCCTAATACGGCGGAGGGCCACTTGCCTTCGCCTGCCGGAGCCACCAACTCCAACCGGCGTGTTTAGCCCTTGCCACACTTCTCTCTTATTTACAATCAAATCCCCCAATTTTTAGGTATATTTACATTTTCTTCCAAAACTTCTTTTTACATTTATGTCCCATATTTATGTTTTCAACGTTTTTCTCTCTGTTGTGTATTTGCAGAAAATGACACAAACTTTTATTTACTTAAATGGCCATTTCTGTTTTTACAAAAATACCCTTGGAAAGATAATTGCTGATTTTGGCCAAAGTTTTAATTACCTTTCTCTATTTAGAGTTTTGTCCGCATAAAACTTATTTACGATTTTTAACCGTAACTTTTAATTACAAAAAATTATTGTATAATTATATGTATTATGTAATGTGCCCAAGTTTATCTTATAGAGCTAAATTTGCCTAGTTTTGATGTTAGGTTCGGAATCGCCTTTTAGCACAAGTCGATGTTCGACAACAGTCGATCGACTTTCGTTTCTACAACGCTTCGTGAGTATTCTTCAAACCTTTGGAATGGTTGTTGCATGTTAAGTTATAAAAAGTTGGATATTGGATTTATATGCCTAGTTGGATGTAAGAGCCTTGATCTTTAGAGCTGAGCTACGATGTAGCCGCCCCCGCGGGTCCATGGTGGCGCCCTTGCGGCTCGTCCAGTGTCTGCCCCTGCGGTTTCCTGTGGCTGCAACCGACTTTGTTGACTCTTGACCCGTGCTTTAATCTTTCTTTTCCCTTAAGCTTCGTCTTTGGCTTTCTAAGCAAGATTTCATCCTCATTTCCAGCTTTCTCACGTCCTTCTTTCCCTCATTTCCTCTCCTTGATCTTGTTCTTGTTTTCCTTTGGTTTTGAAAGAGTTTGTGTGTGGCTTTGGTGGATGTTGGTGTTGTGTGTTGTTGCTGAGCTTGGGAGCCAGCTGAGTTAGTGGTTGTCGATCATTTCCTTGGTTGATCACAGCAGTAGGTAAGCTCCTTGCTTCTTCTTTCTTCCTTTCTTCTTTGTTTCCTCTCCCTTAGCTTAGGATTAGATGTGCTAGGATGCATATTGATGTTTGTATGTGTATATATATGTATTTGTTTGGTTATGGAATGATGAAGACATGAATTGATCACGTGAAGAGTCGAAGAGAAGTCGGGGAAGCCCGTTCTGCACTGTCGCGGCCCCCGCGCCTGGAAGTCACCGCCCCTGCGGGACCTTGTCACCGCACCCGCGCCTCAGTGCCGCCGCCCCCGCGGCCACGGTCCCAGCGCCTGCGCCCGCGTGTTTCCACGCCTGCGCCTGCTGCCTTTGCTTCGCCCCTGCGTCCCTCTTGTCACGCAAGTGCGTCTTGTTCCGGATCTACTAGAGTAGTATGGATCCTTTCCTTTCCTAGTATGAGAGTTAGTAGCATGCTAGGTATGTATATGAGGATAGAATGATGATGAGTATGGTATCGGTATGTGCCGGTTATGGCTTTGAGGTTTAGTGGATTATCGAGGTTTATAAGTTGGATATATGGATCCCTTGGGTCTAGGTGTGACCCCTTTGATTGATAGGAGATTTGATATCTCTTTATGCCTTGTTATTAGGCAGTGTTGTCCTCCAGATTGGAGTGGATCGTGGTTGAGAGTATTCCGAGATTGAGGTAAGTCCATAGGACTTACTTAGCTACCATCCTTATATTGGATGTATGCATGAGTGGTGTGTGGTATATGCTTGATAGCATGCGTTGTTGATTATTACCGACCTATGGTATAGTGATCGCCCATTGTAGGGCCGTGATAACTTGCCCTTTCATCCCGTTGGGAGTCTGGGAGGTTCTCTGTAGGCAGCCCAGATCTAGTAAATGGTTCGGGCACTCTCCATTCCCATAGGGTACACGGGGAGGTTCACTGTAGGCAGCCCCTGCGGCTCGTCCAGTGTCCGCCCCTACGCCCCTGCGGCTCGTCCAGTGGCCGCCCATGCGGTTTCCTGCGGTTGCAGCCGACTTTGTTGAATCTTGACCCATGCTTTACTCTTTCTTTTCCCTTAAGCTTCGTCTTTGGCTTTCTGAGCAAGGGTTCATCCTCATGTCCAGCTTTCTCACGTTCTTCTTTCCCTCCATTCCTCTCCTTGTTCTTGTTTTACTTTGGGTTTGAAAGAGTTTGTGTGTGGCTTTGGTGGATGTTGGTGTTGTGTGTTGTTGTTGAGCTTGGGAGCCAGCTGAGGTAGTGGTTGTGGATCATTTCCTTGTTTGATCACATCAGTAGGTAAGCTCCTTGCTTCTTCATTCTTCCTTTCTTCTTTGTTTCCTCTCCCTTAGCTTAGGATTAGATGTGTTAAGATGCATATTGATGTTTGTATGTGTATATATATGTATATGTTTGGCTATGGAATGATGAAGACGTGAATTGATCACGTGAAGAGTCGAAGAGAAGTGGGGAAGCCCGTTCTGCACTATCGCGGCCCCCGCGCCTGGAAGTCGCCGCCCCTGCGGGACCTTGTCACCGCACCCAAGCCTCAGTGCCGCCGCCGCCGTGGCCAAGGTCTCAGCGCCTGCGCCCGCGTGTTTCCGCTCATGCGCCTGCTGCCTTTGCTTCGCCCCTGCGTCCCTCTTGTCACGCAGGTGCGTCTTGTCCCGGATCTACTAGAGTAGTATGGATCCTTTCCTTTCCTAGTATGAGAGTTAGTAGCATGCTAGGTATGTATATGAGGATAGAATGATGATGAGTATGGTATCGGTATGTGCCGGTTATGGCTTTGAGGTTTAGTGGATTATCGAGGTTTATAAGTTGGATATATGGATCCCTTGGGTCTAGGTGTGACCCCTTTGATTGATAGGAGATTTGATATCTCTTTATGCCTTGTTATTAGGCAGTGTTGTCCTCCAGATTGGAGTGGATCGTGGTTGAGAGTATTCCGAGATTGAGGTAAGTCCATAGGACTTACTTAGCTACCATCCTTATATTGGATGTATGCATGAGTGGTGTGTGGTATATGCTTGATAGCATGCGTTGTTGATTATTACCGACCTATGGTATAGTGATCGCCCATTGTAGGGCCGTGATAACTTGCCCTTTCATCCCGCTGGGAGTCTAGGAGGTTCTCTGTAGGCAGACCAAATCCGGTAAACGGTTCAGGCACTCTCCATTCCCATAGGGTACACGGGGAGGTGTTCCAGGCACCACTTCAGCTGGCTATTGGACTCAAAGGCGAGGATTATATATTCCTCGTGTCACATATATTCATATTCATATATATACGACTTGAGTGTTGGACGTTATAAAGATAACTAACCGGGTAAATGTGTGACAACATGATTCTATGTTTATGGTTTCTTGAAGTGTGTTTGTGCTTATGCATCTTCTATATATATATGTGTGTGTGTGTGTGTGTGTGCGCGCGCGTATGGTTAGCTAATGGTTTTATACCGTGTTGTAGATCCTTTGCAGGTTAGGAGAACTGCAGAGTGATCCAGAGGGGGTGATCCGCTGAGGGCTCCGTACACTGGGTTATGCAAGGGTTATGGGGATCTTGTATGTACAGTTAGATGTTTTGGTTTGTACTCAGCGGTTCTTTTGTAAACCTTTTGAGATATATATATATATACAGTTTGATGTTTTGGTTTTAATCTATTTGTGTCTTGTTGTAAGATCCAGTGAACTTGTTGTCAGGCTAGGGTCATGATCCACTGTGAGATCCTAGCCTCGTAGCGCATCGAGTCTTACGGATTCGGGGTGTTACACTGGACATTCTAGGTACTTACTCGGTTGGATAACGAGTTTTAGGCAAACCCTAAGTGAACTACAACTCAAACTCGAGTTGAGACTATGTAAGTCACTTTTACACCTATTAGACGGTGTTGAGATTATAATATAGTATATATGTTGATTTTGTGATTTTTTTTCTTGTTTAGGTTGTTGGAAGAGTTTTAGTTGACATTGTCGTTTTGGCTTAGAGCTGTTGACTGAGTTTTTATCAAAGCAAGTACTTGTGAGCTTTTATATGATCATGATTAAGTTTAAGTCATTATATTGTTGCATGCATGCACGACTGTCCAATGAATTTCGGAGGCCTTGTGTCAACGTATTATTATTTTATCAATTATAAAAATTATGTTTTATCAAGGCAAAAAACGAAGAAAAAAAAATGAAAAATACTTTTTTAATAAATAAATACATGACAAAGTTATATTAAAAACCCAAACAAGACCATTCTTAGCTTTAAATATTTTTTAGGAGAACAAAATAAATCAAAAGAGAAAAAAGAACATCGTATAAATGAGATTTGAACTCTTGACCTTTTTAATAAAAATACATGACAAAATGATAATAAAAAGAATATAGTATAAACGAACGTGAGCTTGACACGTAAGCTTTATTACCTCTACTTTAGTATAATATATAAAATATAGGTATAGACAATGATACCATCTATATACCTATACTAAAACAGCCGTCACTAAGCTGACGTGGCGGCCTCGTAATTTTTTGGGAGGTTAAAACTTGTTTTTAAATAACTAATTAAGCCAATAAATCTTATTCACTAAGCCAAAAATCTAAATGTATTTTTTTAGCGGACGTTCAATTACTCTCGTATCTAAAAAGATTTCTTTTGATTTTGTAAATCGATATTGAACGTGAATTAAAATTAATTAGATCAGTCTTCTCATATATAAGAGTATCATCTAATCTGATCCTAATGAATCTTCTTTAACAAGTTTAATTGAAATCTTCTTCAACAAGCCTAATTTTTATCTTCTTTTTACGCTATATATCGAACAACAACCTATCAACCCTTCATCATTTTTCGTATTCTTGCTTCAATTCCTCTTATTGACCAAAGGTAATCATCCAATTCTAAATTTTTCGGCTTATGTTTTAGTTAATACCACGTTCCCTTTTGTTTGATTACCGCTTTACCTGTACGGATTTCCAAACGATTTATATCCTCTTCTTCGTTCTTTAACACCGTTTATCTTCTTCGTCATTTTTTTTCGTTTTCTAATCATATTTTTTCAACCATTATCTGTTCAACATTATGCAAATTCGATTTACAACATATGGTCAAAGCATATTTTTAATTTCGATGTTCTCTATTTTTTAAGCCGTTTGAAAATTCGATTCATCTTTATCATCACGTATAAAAAATTGTTTTACAAATATCGTTAAATTTAAATTTTTATTTATCAGCAATTTCATTTTTTTTAATCGTGAAAATTCAGATCAACTTTTTTTTTTTCAAATTTCGTTTTTCTTTTCAAATTTCGTTTTTTTTTCTTGATTTATCTTTTGTCAACACAATCTTAATTTATTTTGTTTACATAATTTTTATTTTTATTGATTCATCTATTTTTTCGAAATCTTCTAAAGTGACAAATGATCTTTTCTTTTATTTTTAATATCGTTAAAAGAAAATCTATTTTTTACGTTACATATTTGTTCGTATTACAAATCTATAAAATAAAAAAAAAATTATTTTTTGTATATTCCTCTATTTTTTTCATTGTTGTTAGGATTTTATCTTTAATAGAAGATCTATTCATTTTCCTAAATTTATTATTTTACAAATAGCTTTGATTTTTTATTTTTCAACAAAATCTTAATTGATTCTGTTTACAAATCTTATTCTTTAATAAAATTTTATTGATTCATTAATTTGTTCTAAATCTTTGAAAGTGACGGCCGGATATTTTTAATTTTTTTATAACGAATTTTAGCTTTTTGTTATAAAAATATTTTTTTATTACGTATTTGTTCTACAAATCTGAGACAACCAATTACAAATATTTTTTTTAAAAATCTGATTTTTTAAAGTGTTTGTAAATTATCTTGATATTTATTTTATCTACACAATCTGTTTACCGTTGAAATTTTTTTTACAAATATTCTTCATTTATCTTCCATTAACACAACCCTTAAGCGAATCGCTTTACAAATCTGGTTTTTTTTTTCTCCATAAATTTCTGTTGATTCCTTCTTTTTTTTCCTATATCTTCAAAAGCAACAACACGTTTTCTATTTTTTTTTATCACGCCTCTTAGTTTATTTATTATGAACAAATTATTATTTTTAATTTCTTCTGTTACGAACAAATGATTTTTTTATTTATTATTTTGTATTTGTTCATTTATCTTCTTTCAACAGTGAATTATTTAAAAGTTTTTTGGTACTCATTGATCGTATATCACAATAGTTTCAATTTATAATTTTTGTTTTTTATCTTAATTCTATAATTTATAATTTATATTTTCGTTCATTTTATTGTCTTATTTTACAAATAGATTTGATTTTTTTTATTTATCAAAAAAATCTTAATTGATTCTGTTTACAAATCTGGTTTTTATAAAAAGTTTTTATTGATTCCTTTTTTTTTCCCTCTAAATCTTTAAAAGCGATGGCTGATTTTTTTAGTTTTTTATTACAAATTTTAATTTTTTTTATGAACAAAATATTTTTTTGTATTACATATTTGTTTATATTACAAATCTAAAACAAAATTAATTATTTGTAGATTCTTATATTTTATTTATAAGTCTAAACACAAAGTTGTGTGTTGCGTAAGAATAATTTAAATTCGAAAATAATGATACAATTTTATGTATGAATATATTATCATTGCGAGAATAATTAAAAGTTAATGATTATTATAATATTTAATAAATATGTCACTAAATAACCCATATACTGTCTCATGACATATTACTCAATTTATACAATATATAAATATATCCGCACAAGGTGCGGGCTATAAACTAGTTTGAAATAAGAAGTTAAAAATGAGTATTCTTAAAACTTAAAAATATAAATAAAACTAGTAAATAAGTAAAATTCTTAAATTATTTATACTTAAATAATTCCAAGAATACAACTTATTCTTATTCAAATTTATACAAAATAAAAAATTTGAAATCAACAACTTATCATTACCTTAATGGTTTCTTGGAACCAAACGATCCCCTAATTGGTTGTTCTTATACATAGGAGCATGGGCCTATCGGGCCGACCCAGTTCTGCAAAGGGTTGGTGAGTCCCTACCACCGGTTACTATAGACGCTCCATTCAGAAACAGAATCAACCGGTTACTATAGACGCTCCACTCCCCTGTTCGTACCATTCGACCGTTGGAAGAACTCCTTCGCTCCCTCAATACACTTCCCCTCTCAGCTGTCCAACACAATTTACCCATTCCTTCCTGCTCGCATTCCTCCGTATCTCTCGTCCTACCCTCTTTCTTCCTTGTCCATGGCGATCGCCGCTGAAATTCGCCCCGAGTAGAAGGTAATTTCATATATTATTTTCACATTTTTATGAAATCTTGAGGCTTGTTAGATTTGGAGAAAATATTCATCAATTGAGACTTTGTATGGTCTGTTTTCATTCTAATTTGTTATATTTTTTCCAAATTGGAAACTGTTGAGAGATGTTTAGATCTTCGCGTGTCTATGGATCCCAAATTTGTCCTAGGGTTATGGATGGCGTAAAATGTAAATTTCGCCCATGGGTAAATCTCGTAATGAAGGTGGTCTTGTGCAAATCGGAAAATTTTGAGAGATGTTTAGATCTTCGCGTGTCTGTGGATGCCAATTTTGTCCTAGGGTTTTGGATGGCGTAAAATGTACATTTCTCCCGTGGGTAAATCTCGTTATGAAGGTGGTTTTGTGAAAACTGATGTGTTGAGTTTTGGCAAATTTGAAGCCGTTTCTGGGGAAAGAGGTTTTTCTATTGTATAAAGTTAGTTCATCTGTTTATGCTAGGGTTCTAAATGCATTTGTTTATGGGAAAATAGTCTAATGATTTGTTTATGGGCAGTTGAATCGTGTTCTAAGTGTGTATTCCTCCTCCTTCATCCCTCAGCTGAGGTAATTTATGATTTTAATTTTACCAGTTTTGTGTGCTTATGATTTGATTATAACTTTGATGATATTAGAAAGAAGTTGTTTTCAGTGATGAATCAGATTTGGACGGTTGAGGTCAACCTGAATTGGATAGGATGTGGTGAATTGGAAATGTCAATTCAACAAAGCAATTGACTGTGTAAACTCTCAAATTCCCAAGTCAAACTAGACAAATTCACCCTTACTGTGTATGAATTTGCACAAAATGACCTTTTACAATCAATTGTATGATAGTAGCTGGTTATGACTGTTCAATTGTTAATCAAAGACTCAATATCACCTTTTACAAGTCAATTGTATGATAATATTGCATTATGGTTGATCCTTCTGTTGGAAGGTATTGTGGTTTCACAGGTATTTGCGTATGAAAAGACTAACATACTAAAATTGTGACTTGAAACTTGCAGTGTAACGCCTAACTTTAGATTATCAATATTATGGCTTCTGCAACTTTTTTCACTGCATATATTTTGGTTATTTTATTTGCTGATAATGTTCATCACATTAATGTAAAATGACAGTGATGAATATGGATTCGATTTATGTATTGTTTTTTTTGGGTTTTACCGTCTCTTGTTTCAACTTACTTTATCCTGTGCAGGTGGTTGACATGCAACAACGCAGGAGGCTGACAAGCAACAACGCAGATGGACGCTTAACGATTTCGACATTGGCAAGCTACTGGGACGAGGAAAGCTTGGTCATGTCTACTTGGCGACATTGGTAGGTGGTATACATGCAACATTATGGCTTCTGCAACTTTTTTAACTGCATATATTTTGGTTATTTTATTTCCGGCTTTCTCTTAAAATTATAATGTGCATTTCATAACCTAATTCCAATCTTAATATCTATATGTTTAATTAACTAGCTTAGTTTGTGTGCACAATTGAATTTAACTGCTTATGAATTTTCTGGATCAGAGCAATCACATCGTGGCATTAAGTGTACTGTTCAAAAGCCAACTCTGATAAATTGCTACACATCATATCATTAGGTGGTCATTGTTAAAAATCATTTATCGTTGTGACTATGGGAGTGTAATATGAGAAGGAGAACAGAGGTTGGTCTTTAGGATCTTATATCGAGTTTCAAGTTGTACGAAACTCTTCTTTCTCCTTCTTAATAATTGTGTATGTTGTGCTTTTCAATGGAGGATAGCATGCTATGGAAAATCATTGTACTTAGGTTTCACCTGTTGTTTGCAGGCTGTAATAATTCGTCCATTATCTGTTTTTAGTGCCCTTGTTCGTTTTGCTGAGGAGCCACAGATGTTTGCAATTGAGTTTAGTGATGGATGTCCAATTCAGGTGAGTTTTAGTGTTATTATAAATTTCAGGTGAAACCGGTTCGTGTCCAATTCGTCTAGTGTATAATTTACTAATTTACATTTAGGATTTTGGTTAAATATAGATTAGACCGTTGGGATCATTTGTTATCAAATCGGATAAAAATTTTAAACTCTACCGGTAACACCAAGTATATGTGATACGATTCCAGCTAAGGAAAGACCATGGAAAACTTATTTTAGGAAGCCTAAAAATTAGCAATTAGATTATTCTGTTATCTTATATTTCAAGAAAATAAATCCCTAATTTATAGGGTAGTTATTGTAATTGATTTGGTCTTTAAGACTATATGTATTATCTGCCTATATAAGGTTGTGGCTAGAACCTTTGATGGCATGAATCAATTTTATAAAATAAACCAAAAAACGTTGGAGTTTTCCAGCACATTTCCTCTGAGTAAGATACTTACTTAGAGTGGTTTTTCTCAAGTGAGATACTCCTTGAGAGGGTTCTATCAATTGGTATCAGAGGAGTTTGATCCAAATGGTTTCCACTCGCTCTTCCTCTAGTGAACAACCCCGTAATTCTCCACCTCCACCTCCTCAAAATAATCCACCCTCTTCTCAAAATAATCCCCAACCACCAGTCATGAATCCAACTCCAGACATATTGCACGGTCTGACTGAGGCTATTCGTACCTTGTCAGCTAGGGTGTTAGCAATGCCACAACCAATCCAGCACCCCATTGATGGTAACCCCGGAAGCTCTCACCGGGGCACACCAAGAGATCCACGTGGTCAATCATATGAACGAGTCCGCCATCGTTATGGGGACGACTTTGAAGATGATGATGATGGAACCCGCAATTACCAACATCATCGGAAACCTAGATCGACTTCCCGAAATTCGTAGGGGGGGATCCACGTGGATGGATCCTTAAGGCAGAAAAATATTTCCGATATTTTGATGTCTCCGACGATATGAAAGTTGAAGTTGCAGCAATGCATTTGGAGGATGATGCCCTCGATCTTTATGCATGGGTTAACAGTGAAGGAGAGATTTTGCTCTGGGAGGATCTTGTTCGAGTATTCCAGGAGAATTATGGACCACCGGAGTTTCAGAACCCGAACGAGTTCTTATGTGCTGTCAAACAGACCGGAACTGTTGCAGAATACCGTCAGGAATTTGCTCAACGAGCGGCTAGGGTGAATGATTGGCCTGATCACTGTTTGTTTGGAGTATTCCTAACCGGGCTAAAGGGTGAATTAAAAACTGAAGTCAGAATCCACAAACCCCGGACAGTATTCAGAGCAGCCAGCTTAGCCCTTGAATTTGAGGCCAAAATGGACCGGAATCGCGGCCCAAAACGGTATTCAACAAACCACAAACCCAACCCTAACACCTATGTTCCACATCGACCAAATCTCCAAAATCCTCATCCACGGCCAAATCTGAATACCACTACTCAGTTTTCTCAAACAAACCCGCTGAGTAAAACTCCAGGTATCCAACACGCTCCAACCAGACCTGCAGAGAACGAAAGATGGATAAGACGGGAGAAGGGCCTGTGCTACAGATGTGGAGAGAGATTTGCACCCGGCCATCAATGTAAACCTTCTTTGGCTTCTATGGAATGTGGAGCTGAAATCGAAGATTCAGGGTTTGACCTCGCTGACGAGGAGGTTCAGCTGTACGACCTTGCTGCAGAAGAGGAATCCATGGCTGAAATTTCATTCCATCAAATTTCTGACCAATCCGCTACAACGACCATGAAGGTCCAGGGAACCTTACGAAATCGACGGGTCTTAATATTAGTGGATAGCGGTTCAACTCACAATTTTATTTCCGACAAGCTTGTTGCGGAATTACGATTGCCCACTCAGAGCATTCCTGGTTTCGGAGTTACAATCGGAAATGGAGAGGTGATAGCTTGCAATCAGATTTGTCGAGATCTTGCAATTCAACTTCCCGGGCTTGTTATCACTCAAGATTTTTACCCGTTTTCAATGGGAGGGGCAATTGGTCCTAGGAATTAAATGGTTGGCAACCTTAAACACAATTCTAGTGAATTGGAAAGATCTGTTTCTGATTTTTAAGAGCAATGGCAAGAAATACAAGCTACAAGGTCTTCGGCCTAGTCCAGAGACAACCGAACTCAGCACATTCCAACTCTTGTCATCCAACCATCAAGCGCAACCTCCACCCGCCACTCTAACACCAATCCTGCATAAATTCAAACCCGTCTTTGAGGAGCCAACTACCTTACCCCCTCAGAGATCACAAACCCACTGCATTAACCTCCTTCCACACTCAAAGGTTCCAAATATTAGACCTTATCGATACCTTTACCACCAAAAATCTGAAATAGAAAGACAAACTGCAGCCTTGCTTGAACTTGGTTTTATTAGGCCAAGTATCAGCCCGTTTGCTAGCCCTGTCTTACTCGTCAAAAAGAAGGATCACACTTGGCGGATGTGTGTGGACTATCGCCAATTAAACCAAATCACCGTTCCGGACAAATACCCAATACCTGTCATTGACGAGCTTTTGGATGAACTTTACGGTGCGACAATATTCTCTAAAATTGACTTGCGTTCGGGATATCATCAGATTCGGGTTGAGCCGGCTGACATCCACAAAACAACTTTCAGAACTCATTCGGGGCATTATGAGTTCCTTGTGATGCCTTTCGGCCTCACTAACGCACCCTCAACATTCCAGTCGATTATGAACGAGTTGTTTCGCCCCTATTTACGCCAATTTATTGTCGTTTTCTTCGACGATATTTTGGTGTACAACAAGTCAGAAAAATTACATGTCCAACACCTCAGTTTGGCCCTTCAACTTTTGCAAGATAAAAGCTTTTTTGCCAAGCCTTCAAAATGTCTGTTTGGGCAATCAAAGATCGGTTTGATCGGTTTTCTAGGCCACATGGTGTCAGCGCAAGGTGTGTCAGTTGACCAGGAGAAGATCGCGGCTGTCACTCTGTGGCCAAGCCCTAGTTCCGTACGAGAACTGCGTGGTTTCTTGGGATTAACTGGGTATTATCGCAGGTTCATCCGCAATTACGGTATAATTGCCCGGGCCCTAACCGACCTGACCAAGAAGGATGCGTTTCGATGGTCAGACAAGGCAGAAACAGCTTTTCAGATTCTGAAATTAGCCTTGTCCACAACTCCGGTATTGCAACTTCCCAACTTCAAGGAGCAGTTTACGGTAGAATGTGACGCCTCATCAGAGGGCGTGGGGGCTATTCTTACTCAGTTAGGGCATCCAATTGCATATTTCAGTAAGGGATTTTCTTTCTCAAATCGTTTTAAATCCGCTTATGATCGCGAACTACTTGCTTTGGTTTTGGCCCTTCAGAAATGGCGACATTACTTATTTGGGGGAAGGTTTGTGGTTCGTACCGATCATCGGAATCTCAAGTTCTTGTTGGATCAACGACTTACAACCAATGAGCAACAACGCTTGTTGTTGAAGCTTATGCCATATGATTTTATCATTGAGTGTAAACCTGGAAGAGAAAACTCAGGGGTTGATGCATTGTCCCGGAAACCAGCACATGCTCAGTTGTTGGCGCTGGCTGTTCCTATCACTCAGGAATTTGTTGGTTGGTCCCAAGCCCTACAAGATGATCCATTCACCCATGATATCATCACTGTAAAACAATTTGATCCAGCCACATTTTCAGATTACAGGGTAGTTAATGATAAGTTGTATTATCATGACCGTCTAGTCATTCCCTTGCAAGCTGGCTGGCGCACTAAAATCCTAGCTGAATGTCATGATTCTCCATCGGGTGGTCATGGTGGGTTTCTAAAGACGCTAAAGCGGGTCTCAACAAACTTTTATTGGCCAAATTTAAAGTCTGATGTTCGTCGTCATGTGCAAGAATGTGGGGTTTGTCAGCAAGCCAAGTATCAGACAGTGGTTCCGGCTGGGCTTCTACAACCGATACCCATCCCGGAGAAAATTTGGGAGGATGTTTCCCTTGATTTCATATCTGGCCTGCCCAAATCTGGTGGAATGTCTGTTATTCTCGTGGTGGTGGACAGACTTAGTAAATACGCCCATTTTGTAAGTCTATCTCACCCTTTTAGTGCCAAGTCTGTTGCTAGTATCTTCTACAAGGAAATAGTTCGTCTTCATGGCATTCCTAGGTCTGTGTTATCTGACTGTGACCCTATATTTTTGAGTTCCTTCTGGACTGAATTATTCCGCATCAGTCGCACTACTCTTCGTATGAGCTCAGCCTACCATCCGCAAACCGATGGGCAAACAGAGGTGGTAAATAGGTGTCTTGAGACCTATCTCCGTTGTTTTACCATTGAACAACCGCATAAGTGGAGCCAATTTTTGCCATGGGCAGAATTCTCATTTAATACGGGCTTTCATACCTCTGCCGGGTTTACACCTTTTAAGCTTGTTTATGGACGAGATCCACCTCCGGTCATCCCGTTTGTTCAAGGTGAAACAAGGTTGGCTGACTTGGAATCTCAGTTAGAGACTCGTGATGAGATGCTGCAGATTTTGAAGTCCAATTTATTAAAGGCACAAAATCGAATGAAACAACAAGCTGATGCGCATCGCAGAGAGCTATCATTTGAACCTAATGATTTGGTGTTTTTGAGATTACAACCCTATAGACAGAAATCTTTGGCAAAGAGGGTCAACCAGAAACTTTCCCCGAGATTTTTTGGCCCTTACAAAGTCCTGAAATGCATCGGTCCGGTTGCTTATGAATTGGAACTGCCAGCTGCTTCAAAGGTGCATCCTGTGTTCCATGTTTCCCTACTTCGGCCTGTCAAGGGACCCATTACAGATGCTTCATCCATCCCACCACCCATCAACGACTCTTTTGAACTTCTTGTGCAACCAACAAAGGTTATTGATCACCGTTGGAGTAAGTTTGGGGATGCCCTTCAGTTAGAGCTTCTTATTCAGTGGAGAGACCGACCTGTGGAGGAAGCAAGTTGGGAGAACTATGAATTGTTGCAACAACAATTCCCAGCTTTTCAACTTGAGGACAAGTCGAGTTTTTAGGGCGGGTGTATTGATACGATTCCAGCTAAGGAAAGACCATGGAAAACTTATTTTATGAAGCCTAAAAATTAGCAATTAGATTATTCTGTTATCTTATATTTCAGGATAATAAATCCCTAATTTATAGGGTAGTTATTGTAATTGATTTGGTCTTTAAGACTATATGTATTATCTGCCTATATAAGGTTGTGGCTAGAACCTTTGATGGCATGAATCAATTTTATAAAATAAACCAGAAAACGTTGGAGTTTTCCAGCACATTTCCTCTTCATAAGATACTTGCTTAGAGTGGTTTTTCTCAAGTGAGATACTCCTTGAGAGGGTTCTATCAATATGTAACTTCTTTTGATACGTAGAAATACACACCTGTAATTAAACTTGGTAAAATGTAATCCAATTTGTTGAAAAATAAAGATGACCCAACAATATAGTATTTTTATTTTAGGAAGAGTGAATCTTGTGGGTTGGGTACAATGATGAGGTTAATCATAATGACTACACTAATTAAGAAGCTTAAACATCTGTCGCAGATCTATTAATGCTCTATTTAGAAGCTAAGTTGGTCCCAGTTTTCGCACAATGCCGTTCTTCAGGTAAGGGAGGTTTTAATTTTGTAGGTTGATCTGAAGTTTCCACTGAAACCCATGATCTCATCACCTGCAAAGGACCTTATAAGTCAGGTGATTTTCCATTAAACTCAACCGTAAACCTCTTCCTTAGCATACTAATTCATCGAGAAACTAACAATCCGTGTCAAAACGAGGTATGTCTTAGAGCTGTTCAAATTTGGATCTCTCTGCTGGATTTTCCATTAAACTCAAACTTGCTTAGATCTCTCTGTTCTATTCGATTACACTAACCCTAAGTTGGTTGCTTGTAATTTAAATGAATATGAGTTCGATTTCGCTAACTCTAAGTTGGATATCTTTGTTCTATTCGCCCTTTGCAGTTTTATGTGATACTGTGATACTTGTCGGTTTGATTAAGCATTGTGTGATCTTGTGATGCTGGAACATCAAAGGATGACTCCTGACCCATGATAAGTAGTTAAATACTTTGTAACATCAAAGGAGCCATCAATTTGTTTTTGTGTGATACTCAACTTTCATTTTATGTATTACTTTCATGTGAAACTTGTCATTGCACTGAAGTTTAGAGCTTTGATATGTACTACTTTCATGTTAAACTTTCACTTTATGTCTGTGTTTTACAGTCGTGTGAAAGTTTCTGTTTATCATCTATATATTGAGCAAAAGAACTTATTGCTACTGTTGAGCAAAAAGAACTTAGTGCTACTGTTAAGCTAATCAACTAATTTTGTTATACATTTCCCACCATGCTTAGTGTTGTGGTCTACGTAGCAATGAAACTTCAACCACTGGGATAAAGGTAACTAGTAGTTGTATTTTGAGTTTACAAGTGCTTTAGAGGACAGCTAGATCCACTCATCCAACCTGGTTTGGGACAGTCCATGCTTATCACATTAAAATGAAACTCAATTGCTTTTGATTTTATACTTTAGATCGGTCCAAATGGTCTGGACCATAGACCGGACCGTTTGGACCGTAATGGTCCGGTTCACGGGTCAGCGCGCTTCTGGTCCTATACTTCTAGTCCACAATTTTCAAAATACTTCCTCTCATTTCAACATGATTTTTTAAACTTCCTTTAATCATCAATCAATCATCAATATAAATATATTAGAGTAGAGTGCATTAAAGTTGAAGTGACGCGGTACGGTTTTATTATTTTGAAATTCGGTCTTCCCAATAATCACACTTTTCTTGGCCTTTTGTTGAGTTTAAGTATAATTATTATTCATATCGAATTGAATCTAGTACGTGAGTCATTGGTCTAATGAGTCGCTGACACGATGTATGTGGATTATTGACCTACTAATATGTGGGTCGTTGCTTGTATAATTTTAAAAAGTCTGTTAACCTACAAATATTTTTGTTATAATGTGATAAATGGTTGTGCAACCATATAATTGATTCTTTGATTTGAAGTTCGATCATGTGTCAATATTCAACTTTTCGATGACACATTTTCATTCCTAAACAATTCATAGAAATCCCTTACAAAAGTATGACATGAAGGAATTTGAAAAGTAGGGCTTGTAGTTCCTACAAAACATTTAAACCAATTCTCTCAACATATTTGAATGGTAACTCATCAAAAGTTATCATCTTAGCTAAGGACTTTCTATCCTTTCTAGACAATTCTCATGGAGGCTCAAGTTCTTCATGTCACTGATCCTTGAATCAACAGCAAACGTCTAAGTCTTCTTACAACGCTTAGAATTCGGCTCTTATTTTATCATTCTCATCCAAGTACCTCCTGTAGAAATCCCAAAATTCTGACATTGATTTGTTCCTCTTCTTCGACTCACAATGTATGCTCTTTTTGAAACTACATGTTTGTTAGGTTGTTCATTTTGTTTCGCTATTATATCCTTAAACATTTAGGTGCTTCATTTCCTACTCATACATTTTCATATCATCCTCCTCATCATTTATATGACCAAGTACATGAGAATTAAGAGAACTAACCAAAGGACTTGAAGTGTGATATAGAACGGTATTTATGTTTGTTGACTTTATTTGATAGTGTGAGACTCGGATTCTCTTACTAGACTTCTTTTGGATTTGAGAGCTCAACATCTACGATGACTATGTTGTACAACACAATTCACTGATTCAGCCATAAACAATCGAAACTGTTGCGATTAGGAAATGGAAGCAAATGGGTAGAAAATGCACCCTTTGATAATGTAGCAATTGACAAGAAGCTAGTCCTGTTTTAACATGAAAATTTCTAACATCTTTATAATGTTATACGTTTTGGACAATTCATTTAATCTGCTTGTTTAACATTCACACACACACACACACATATATATATATATATATATATATATATATATATATATATATATATATATATTTCATCTATAAAAACGTACCAAGTATTCGTTCAAATTTCAAAGCATTAAACTCGTGAATAGACGCTTGGTCAAGAATGAAAGAATTAAATATAAGAAGAGCACAATAGAATACACTTGCAGTGAATCACGTACACATCAATGAATGAAAGAGAAAAAACAGAATATACTTTCAAATTTTGCACAAACTGAACCAGTGAATCACAAATCAGGAAACAAAATAGAGGAAGAGAAAAATAGTATCTACTTAGACACTTGCACAAGAACAAAAATGGAAGAACCGAAAAAGAGCAACATCAACCGCTCGACCAATACCTTATGTTAGGCAGAGGAACCTATTATGTATAAGCACGATTGGACTGGAAAACATAAGGCAAACAAAGAACTGTAGAAAATCGAATCGAATCAACGTTATATACTCAGGAAGTTATAGATTTTCATAAAATAAAATTGAATAGAATAGAATTCATACAACAAAATTGAATAGTGTAGAAAACGAGTCGAATAGATTTTAAATTGAAGAAGCTCAAAAGAGTAGAATTCTTACCCGCGAAGGAAGGCGGGAGTCGAATGGAATTACTCCGGCTAGCACTGGCGCACAGCTGCTTCAACTCCAAGAAACTGAGAATTCCAGAATAATAGAACACGACGGAAGGTGGATAGTTGTTTCCTCTTGTAATCTTGTTGTAGTGTGACGAATTGACGCTCTTGGATAGTCTTATTTAAGAGTGGAATTGTCCCACATTGAATGTAGAACATTCCACTTCAACGACTCTCTTCATTTATAACAGTACCAACTATTATTTATTAATTAATTAATAGTTGTTTTCTATCTTGATTGGATTATTTTGGTTAATATTTTGTTTTGACACTAATTTACTTCTCAAAATTACGTAAAATGTCCATTGTTGTTCAGTTCAGACTGATTCCGCATAGAAAATGAAAAAGAAAATCTATCAATAAAAAAGTCCATCAGGAATCGAAAAAAGAAAAATATTAAAAAATAAATCCATCAGGAATCGAAAAATGAAAACTATCAGAAAATGAAAAAAAAAGTATCAGACTGATTCCGCATAGGAAATGAAAAAGAAAATCTATCAATAAAAAAAATCCATTCATTTGAACGAGATTGGAGTGGGGTTCAGACTGATTCCCCATAGAAAATAAAAAAGGAATTCTATCAATAAAAAAATTCATCAGGAATCGAAAAAGGAAAACTATCAGAAAATAAATACATCAGGAATCGAAAAAGAAAAACTATCAGGAAATGAAAAAGAGATTTGTCAGAAAATAAAAAAATAAAAAGAAAGATAAACAAAGATAATTCGGTTGAACGAGATATGAGTGAGGAACGGCGGCGGAGAAATTAAGTGTTTGTATGGTTGTACTAGTTTTATAGAGTAGTGTTGATAAGAAAAAAAAAATACTATTTTTCTCTTCCTCTGTAATGACATTCAAAGTGTTATTAGCTTGACTAAAAATCTAGTCTTTCATTAATGTTAGAGAGAAATTTAAAATTAGGTTAATATGTACTTTGCCATTTTTATCCCTACGTTTATGTTATATAAACGATATGAAGTTAATAAAAAAAACACTTATGATTATTAAATTATACATGGTATTGGAACCTATAATCACTAAACACATTTTTGCCTAAACAAACACTAAAACAAAACCTAACTGCGTTGTCATCACTACACTGATTGATGGCAGCTATGATTATCAAGCCAACTTACCAGCGCCGTAGAACCGACTTTATTGGCATTCTATTATCGCCACCCGAACACTATTAGCGCCCTAGGATGCGAACCTACCGACGCCTTAGGACCGAACTTACCGGCATGTTGTTATGGTCACCCTAAACCTATTAGTCTCATAGGATGCCAACCTATCGGCGCTCTAGGGTTGAACCCGGCGTGCTACTACAGTCAACCTACTGGCAGCATATTGACGCTAACAAAACAAAGACCAAAGAAGGAATGAAGCTCCATAAGTCCTCATTTCATCCATGTATCAACTCCCTAAGACGCCAAACTACTCGCATCTAGGGCTCAACCTACTAGCGACATATTGGCGCCAATAAAACAACGACGAAAGAATGGAGGAAATAGGATCATCAAGTCCTCATTTCATCCCTTCGTATCAACTCTTTAGGACGCCAACATACCTACACCCTAAGATTGAACCTACTAGCGTCAACAAAACAAAGACCAAAGAAGGGATGAAGGTCCATCAAGTCCTCCTTTCATTCCTTCGCATCAACTCCCTAAGATGCCAACATATTTGCGCCTACGGCTCGATCAACCTACTAGCATCAAGAAAACAAAGACCATAGAAGGGAAGAAGGTCCGTCAAGTCCTCATTTTATCCATTCGTATCAACTCCCTATTACTCCAATATACTTGTTCCCTAAGGATCAACCTACCAGCATCAGCAAAACAAAGACCAAAGAAGTGACGGAGTACATCAAGTCTGCATGTCCTTCGTATCAACTCAACATGACGCCAACCTACCTGTTCCCTAGGGCTCAACCTACCGGCTCCGTATTGACGCCAACAAAACAAAGACCAAAGACCAAAGAAGGGAGGAAGGTCCATCAAGTCTTCATTGCATCCCTTCTTATAAACTCCCTGGGACGTCAACGTACCAGTTCCCTAAGACCAAACCTAAAGGCGTGAAATTATCGTCACTCTACCGGTGTGCTATTATCGTCACCCTAGAACTATCAATGTCCTAGGACGCCAACCTTCATGCACCCTAGGTCTGAACCTACTAGCTTGCTATTGCCACTAAAAAACAAAGAGTAAAGAAGGGAGGTCTATTAAGTCTTCCTTGCATCTCTTCGCTCCAATAACAATTTTCGCTCATCATTCACTACTTTCGAATACAAGTAAAGAGGAGTGCTAAAAAACCAAAAACCTCTAAGTTTCTACTATACAAGCTTAGAGTTTAAATCTCAATTCCATCTTGAGGAGGGAGTGTGAGAGATAGAAGTAGGGTTAGGTTAAAACTATATGTACTTTACCTTTTATTCTTACGTTTATGTTATATAAACGATATGAAGTTAATAAAAAATAATAAACTTTACCGTTACTAAATTCAACTGTTAAAGAATAAAGCACATAGAAGTATCACTACATATATATACAACATCTATGGTACGTAAAGACGTATTTTGTAGCTAAAGAATATCCACATTAAATTGAAATCCTATAAAAGTGTGTCCTTAGAGAAGTTGAAGTTTTGCATAGTTTAATAGGTCTCAGTGACTAAGTTTAAGGCCTTGCACTACTACCCGAGTACCCGACGAGGGATGTTGAAAATGAAGATTATGATTGGAATCGACAAATCTAGAGGTTGTCGGGTTATGGAGTTTGATAAACGTGTACTAATGAATAGGTAAGATTTTTTTTTTTGAAAAAGAGGAGCTATTATTAGGCTAAATCAGCCATGGTCAAAGAAACAACATGAGAAGGATAAGATTCATCAAAAATACGGATAGAACCGATAGGATCAATTCTAGCTAAGGCATCCGCAACTCTATTTTGTATTGTTGCATCTCCTAGTGTGTAAAACTATACAAGAAAGAAAACCGGACTGCAATATCCATATGTCATCTAAGATATTGCCTAGAGGTGAAAGAATACTTGTATGTTCCTGAATTAATCTAACAGCAGTAAGGCAATCTGATGCAACAATAACAAAACTCTAAATTCCTTCTTTTAGCTTCAACAAGTTCAGCTTTGATAGCTAAAACTTCAGCCATGAGCGGATCCAAAGAAGAGGAGCTTCGTAGAGTTGTCGCACCACACAAGGAACCGTTATAGTTCCTAACAACAATACCAAATCCTATCCAAACATAATTTATAGCAGCATCAACATTTAGTTTAAACCAACCTTCATAAGGCCTTATCCAGTGAGGGACAAATCCATTAACAGGATCAGAAATAGGAACGACAACAGCTAGCTTGCTCACGAGAGTTATAACACTAGTACAAAAACGTTGATTTATACCGGTTTTTTTTCCAAATCGGATGCCGGTTATTTGAGCGGTGTAAGGTAGAGCGCAGTAAACCATCTGGATACCGGTCATTTGGAAACCGGAATGCGAGTTTTCTCGCAATCCGGTTATTTTTAATAACCGGTATCGTCTCGGATACCAGCTATTGAAAATACCGGTATCCGTGAAACAGTCGGATACCGGTTAAAAACCTTCGGATGCCTATTTATAAACTGGTATCCAAAAAGAATTTAATACCGGTTTTTTACAAAACCGGCATGCGACCTTTTTAAAAAATAAAATAATATGCACATATCAGTTAGAATAACCGGTATGCTACATTTTTATTTGTTTTTGCTATAATAAAATACGTTTAAATCATGATAAAACCGGTTAAATACAATATTTTCCCAAAAAAATGTTAACTTGTAAATCAACACAAATACATACAATATCAATCAACAAAGGTTATAAACCTATACAAAATAATTGTCAATTCCAATGGCATACTTAACCCATCAACTATTGTTTCAAGTAACATATTACCAAAATGGCAATTCACAAAAACGCATCATTTAGGGTTTATGAGTTATGATAGTAACATATATGGTAGTATAATGGTTTAGCCCAATGAAGTCCACAGAGTTTATCAGCAACTCTCTCTCATCTTCAGTGAACTTTGGCAGACGATTTCCGATCCTCTCACGCATTACTTCAGGATAGTCCCCGTAAATTACCAGGTTCAAATACCTAAGTAGCAATCAAATATTTACAAAACAACTTAAGTAAAGCAAAGCAATAAATGAGAAGGAAATACCATCCAAGATGAAAAACAAGACTTCTAACTGCAGCTTTTTTGTCTTCATCTTTATCTGTCAAAGGCTCACACCATTCACAATATACTACCAAACCAATTTGCCCTCCTTGCCTCTCCTATTTGGGGCAACACCAAAACACTAAACACATTAGAAGAGTTTAACAAGTTCCCTAACTGAACCTCTTAATACACCAGATAAGCATTTATCTGATTTTTTTTAATCATACAACAAAACAACTCTGGCTAAGTGACTTGTTGGCTGGAAATACAACCTGAATGCTATATATGATTTATGCGGACTACATATTCACTTACTTCAAGAAAAAATAAGAATGATTTAGTTAGTCTAGGATGAAAAACAAGCACCATGAATGAGTCAAATCTCTTTTGAATTTGAGAATGATTTCTGAAGAATTGAAATTTTAATATATTAAGCCCCGACAAGGAAAAAATCCACGAATAAGTAACTTCGGGTAATGTACAAAATATCATCAACAGCTCCTCTTTGATCAATCATTAAACCCATACCTTGTATTTGTTTCTATATACAGAAACAACAGAAGCATGGACCAACAGCTGGTGGTGAGAGACTAAATAAACTTCTGTTGCTGCATTTTTACTTCTGCCTGGTGCAAATACCCCAATACTATGTCCATTGATTGTAGTTTGAAGAGGCTCGTTTAAAGTAATCCATATCTTTCCTAAGCAAACAAAATGGTTTTATACAGAAAATAAAAAGAATTTCATTATATTGGGTTTATGAGTTATGATAGTTACCTTGTGCAGCTAGGTAGTAGAAGAATCATTGCAGTTGATGTGCATACTCATCGCATCTTAACACTCTTACATGCTAATTATTATTTGTTTGACTCAAAAAATATAGCTTGCTGTAGATATGAAGAAGAGGCAAACAATGTAGCAGTCCAATAACTACACTTACATGCTAATGTAAATGCTTATGGTAGCCTTTTTCAAGTTCATACATAGTGACTGGTGACTTGGTCTATACTGTGGTTTGTTAGAAAGTAGACTTCAACACCAATAGATTGTATGTCATCTCATACAATCAATTGATTTCTTCTTCTTCGGTCCCTCACCAAGTACTCTTGCACATGGATAAATAAAAAAACAGACCACAAAAGTAGACTTCAACACCAATAGATTGTATGTCATCTCATACAATCAATTGATTTCTTCTTCTTCGGTCCCTCACCAAGTACTCTTGCACATGGATAAATAAAAAACAGACCACAATTGAATTGATTTATAGTTTTTAATGTGTTTTAGAAACTCTACTGAGTTTGAGTTATGGAGTTTAAATCAATAGTGTGTATATATATAGATTATTGATTTAAACTCCATGCCAAAGCATTCCCATACCTTAATTTTAACATCTTGTCTGGAGAGCATTCCCATGCAAAAGCCTTGTCTGGACATCGCTCAATCAATAGAAAATGTGCTTAATTTTCAGAGTACAAGTTGGAACTTGGAATAGAAAATGCAAATTCAGAGTAAAAAATAGATCAAGGCATCAGATTATCTAGAAAAGATAACAAAAGCTGCTTGCTGCGCTTAATCAATAGAAAATGCAAATTCAGAGTAAAAAATCAGATTTTAGAGTACAAGTTGGAACTTGGTATTAAGTGGGGTATGCATAGAAGTACCACAAATGCGATTCCTGGAACTGGTAACAAGGAGCAAGATTAAAAGGCAGAAGCTCCTTGAATCAGTTGTACGACTTTCTTCTTTGACGGTCTGAAATGAATCACAATACCAAAATTTCAATCAATACTGCTAAACCTATGATAACATGTACAAATCACCCGATGAATGAATAATTGAAACTTATTGTTAAGGGTATTACTCTTTTTCTCGTGATCGTGTCTAAATTTGAACAGGAAAATATATAATATGTGAAAATTTGAATATGTGTACAGATGCCGGAAGGTGCTCAACATGAGATTGTTTACAAATGAGAGCACTGGAAGATCTTGGGATCAAAGTGTAATTGCTCGCCTTAACAATATTCAATTGATTGAAGGGGTTACATTGTATGGATTCTTGAAGGGTAGCAAGCTAGATTTTCATGTGGCAATGCCACCTCAACAAGCAAAGCCTTTTTATGAATCTGTGGTTGAGAAATTCCGGAAGAGTTACACATCAGACCTTGTGAAAGGTATCAATTCTTATACTGAGATCAAACTTTGGTTATGTAAGATGATATCTAGAATGAAAATTATTGATTCAAATATTCGATTGAAGGTTTATATTTACTTTTGGGAAGCTTTTGTATTTTTTCAGCTTGTCTTAATCTATTTTGGAGATTTTTTACATGATCTTAAGTGACTTTATTTTCTTGGGTGCAATACTAGGTAATTTTTAATTTTTATGCCAAGTTGCAAACAAAATTGTAACTTCTATAACTCGAGGACTTATGTTATTATATATTGTGCTTGCTTTTTCTCCCTGAGACCCTGACCCTCTTTTTATTCAAGAGAGAGTATGTCATCTATAATGAGATCATTGTGATATGGTGCTCTTAAGCTACCTCCAAATAGTTTAATACTACACCCACAACAGTATCCTAAGTATATGATCATTTGGTTGTTACAGACTAGAAGGCATACATTTTTAAAATAGATGACAGTGGGCACATACTAGAAAATCTCAAATTGAAACTTATTTTCTTCTAACCAGCTTATGTGCCTTTGCCTGGAAACTCACACTTGGCAATAAGTATGAAATTGGGTTGGAACAATATTCAAGACAATGATAATCCCTACAAGCTAACATACACATATAACAGGCAAGTTGAACCATTCTATAAACTAAATGTCAGGTAAAGCTTTGGAACAATATTCACTTGTCCACTATTGACTAATAGTACTGTAATATGCAAATACTTTACTTATTCCCTATTTCAAATACATACCACACACAAATACCAAAATAATAGAAATGCACACTCAAAATAACACAGACTAAAATTGTATACCAAGGTTTCCCTCAAAATTGTTCTTGTTTTACAGACTGACCGTCAAACAATTTCCCTCAAAATTGTTCTTATCTGCGGTTTGACGGCATCAGTAGGAACCGAGGTCATGGTCTCAGATTGATCGAGCAGCCAACTGGGGTGCCAATGACTGCGTAAAGTAAACCTGAGTATGGGCCGGATCAGCATAAGTAGGTACTCACAAGATTATACTGATGTAGTCACTAGCCAAAGTTCCTATGTTAAACTAGAGAAGCATGAGGAAGGTGAGGTATCTACACATCTACATTCAAAGGAGAACAAGCTCTCAGTCAAAGCCCTTACCGATGGTGACAACAGCAATATAGTTCCCTCCCCACCGGCTCCGATAGCAACAATTTTCCCCTCTTGAACAACGGCGATAGCGACGACAAGAGCTTTCTTCTACTCACCGACGGCAGCAACCGCAGCGGCTTCCCCTCACGGACGGAGACACACAACAACAACCCGATTTAGGGTTGACGAGAGGAGATTTGTTCAAATGATCGAGAGGTTGAAGAGAGGAGATAGGTTTAGGGATTTTGCTTTGTTCAGGTAAGGAGATTTTTGGCAACCCGATTTGGGGAAATTCAATACGTAGGTCTGAGATTTTTTTTAATTTTTTTATTTAAACAATAAATCTGGGATTACGGTTTTAATATTCATAACCGGTATCCCGCAACACTAGTGAGATTTGTAAATTTTAAAATACCAGGAATTTATACCAGGTTTTTAAAAAAATCGGTATCCGAGTTTTATCTTGCTCTTTTATTCCGCATTTTCAAATAACCGGTATCCGAGTTAAGATTCGGATTTCGGTTTTAACAACCGGTATAAATGGACGTTTTTGTACTAGCGTAAAATGCAAAATCCTTCACCCAGTTACAAAAATTTCCTCTAGTGAGACTAGCTGGTAGAGGGCTATCATAAAAAATATGTGAATTCCTTGACGTACAACCTATCTAAGAATATAGTATAAACTCAAGTAACATATATCTTCCCCTATACATTCCAAAAGAGGTAAAGCGTGTGCAACTGTGTCAGTAGTAAGTGAATGCATCAAAAATATATGAATGGAATTAGATTTCTATCATTGTTATTAGGATTTTCTAATCTTTATAAGAATGGAATTAGATTTCTATCTTCACAAAAATTCTCTAAAAATCTGACTTAGCTTGGTAGTGACTGTAAACGTAATGACAAACTAAATGTCAATTCTCAAAGTTTTTTTCGCCCTTAATTACATTGCAATCCTTACAATAATAAGTACATGCACGGAATTCCTATAATAAATATAGTTTTTGTAAACGATAAACATATACGATTAGGTATTCATATTACAAATATAGTATTTTAAACTATAACATGGAAAGCACGATTGGATTTGGAGATTTCAACTTAATACAATAACTATGGGTAGGTCTAACTGCCAAAAACATGGGAATATGTATAGATAAAGAAAAAGTAAAACCATTAGGCTTAATTGTCTGGCTTCCTCATTCATCAAATAGTAGTGTTATTCACTTAAGTGTACTCTTATACACTTAAAGCTCTGAAAAGCTTAAAAAGGGAAAGAAGATCGTATGGAGGTTTTCAGTTTACATAGAGAGAATAAGAAAGAACGAACTCAAGATCCAAAGATAGAACAATGGGTTGTACCGATAAGAAGAGCAGTTTGTGATGGTACAAACCCCTCTACACCGACTTGTCTTTGCATCTAAACTACTTATTTAAACCCAAAGTAGAAAGGTAAGAGTTTTGAATATATTTTTTTCAAGGGTGATTTGTGTAATAAATTAGTATATTAAAGGTTTCCTTAACGCAAAAGAATTACAAACCTTGTCACGGGACCATTTCTAACAACAAATGCATAGTATATTTGTGAATCTGAGAGTCGGACCACATCAATAAATAACCTTTGGCTAGTTTACCGTTCAATTTAGGGTTTGTCCGGATAACATATAAGAAAGTCAATCATTCATGATGCATACAAGGACTATAAAATATCTATCACCCTATGGCCTATGCCCTTCTATTAGTAATGTAAATGACTCGTATTTCATGTCAATCTCGATACCGATAACTAATAGAGAAGGTACTCTCGTTTATTAGTATGTGACTTTATCTCAAGTTCTCTCATAACTTTGTTCTTTTAAAATTTAAGATGTATAAGCATATCAAAGAGATAGCTTAATTTCATCGATAGAACTGAACCGGGTTCGTGACCAAAAGAGGCACCGGTCAAAGCCAACGTTTGATCGACCAATTTATTGTGATATGATTGGAATTTTCTTAAAGCTGGATGTTTGGTATTGCATACAAATGATGTAAAATGGAAGATATAGAAGGGGCAAAAGTCGAATTTTCAGGAGGATTTGAAAATGAATTGTATATTCCCGTGATTGAAGGATGATGCCGCGGTGAATATAGGTAAGTATTATTATTGTTAGTCCACCGACACTTCACACAAAGTTACCCACGATGAATTATTCTATAAACGGGAATCGTATATGCACGGCGGAAAAAATAACAAACGCATAATACCAACGCAAGCCGACTACATTGAAAATTTTGACACTCAACGCAGGCTGACTGCGTTGAAGTTCAAAATATAGTCGTTGGTTTCCAACATTGTCCCATGTCTATAATTATATCCGTTGGATTATATCCATCAGGGTATCTGGTGGTTACAAATACCACCAAAAGTTTCAATGTACGTATCCCATTTGTTTCATATCTTACTTCTCAAAGTTCTCATTAATGACAATGAAGATGGCGGCTTATGAGGACTAAATCACGTTTTCATTCGACAATAACAGATACAACAATCTAGATGAGTTTGTTTCTCACATCCAAGTAATTTGTGAATAAGTATTTTTTTTATTCTGATTTTGTTAATAATTGTTAGTAAGTATGTTATTCTAGTAAGTTTGTGATTCGATATTTTTTGTTTCTAGTATTATTCGGAATTAGTCATTCTAGTATTATGATTTTATCTACGAAATATTAGTTGTTAGTATCCCGGAAATATTAGTTGTCTTATATAGACATTAATAGTAGGTATTTTTTTTTTTGAAATAGGGACTCCCGGACTATTCACCGATGCTGCCAATACATATTATTCAGCTACGTTTGAGCTTCACGGGTTTTTCTTGATAGAGAAAAACTAGTCAATTGGGTTTGGTTCATGGCGAGGTCTAAGAATATGGTGTTAGTAACGAAATCATCAAGGCTAAATAGTAAATGTATGTGCACGTTTCGCTTGACATGCGAAAGTTATAGGCACTGTAGGAGAAAGAAAGACGTTGATCCGGAGGATGAGACATCTAGTAGTCGAGAAACTAGGTTGAGGGAGATCGGGTGTCCGTTTGAGTTAGAGGGCAATCAAAGTGATCATCGTAAATAGACTTTTAGGGTAATTTGTGGAGTCCACATACACAACCTCTCTGGGCGATTGAAGGGTCATTCATTCGCCGATCAGTTGATACCCACACAATATCAAAAGGTGTGTCGTGAACTAGGATCGGGTTTAAAACCGAAAGATTTATTGGAAGCCTTGAAGTTGGATGACCCACACAACGTTATATATATCCGACATATTTACAATACTGGATTTATTAAATGAAGAAAGTTGTTGTATTGAGTCATATATAAGTATTATTAAAATAACTATTTATTTTAAATTGATTCATTTAATAATTAACATTGTCAATATAGAATATATCATGATATCTATGGAATTTATAATTATAGAATCTTGTAAAAGATAAAGAAAAAAAAAGATATATTGACTCAACGCAAATTTGTTCATATATTTAGAACCTGATATATATACTTATTTATTTATTTATTTATTATCAGGAGACATCAACTAAATCATTATTATGTAGTTATGTTAGCTAGAAAATTCTCTTAAAAATGTTTGTGTTGTCAACAATAGAGATGGGTAGGAAATCTAAATCGTCGGTTTAGGTTTCCGAACCGCCGGTTTAGGTTTTGCCTAGGGCCAAACCTAAACCTAAAACATGACAATGGAAACCGGCAAATCGCCGGTTTGCCGGTTTAGCCACGGTTTTTAAAAATAAATAAATAGATAAATAAACAATGCATAAATTTAAAAAAAAACTTAGTATACAATTTAACATTTAGTATATAAAAACAAACAAAAATAAATTAAAAAAACTTAGTATATAAAAACTCGTAATTAAAACTTATACTAAATAAATAAAACAAACAAAATACAATTTAACAAAAAAAAAAGGAAGGCTTGAACCGGTGTCCCGGTTGCCTACGTATCCTCTCGGGGTTAAGAGGAATCAAAGCCCACATAGTTTCTTACCGTGAATTACCTTTTTTGGACTTTTGAGTTTTTTTTAACCCCGTTTACCTTTCGACCTCGGACTCGGAAGTAGTGCCGGCGTCTTCGGAGTTGGAATCCGATTTGGAGTCGTACACCGGTGCATTCCGTTGTTTCCGCTTCGCCGCACTAATTCAATCTTGAATACAAACTTGCATCTCCAACTTCTCGGGCTTCAATTGAGTTCTCTTGTGACCGAGAATGTTCCCGCCCTGGCTAAATGCTTGCTCCACCGCAACCGTTGATGCGGGCACGGCCATGAGTTGTTTTACAATTTTAACTAAGGTTGGATATTTGTGAGCTAGTCTCTTCCACCAATCCAAAATATCAAAATCACCGTCAAAACTAAAACAAGTGTTAAGATAATCTTGATATTTCGCATTTGAAGATGAATGTCTAGGTGTTTTTGTTCTTTTAGCTAAAATTTGTTGTGCAATTGAAAGAGAAGAAGATGAAGTAGAAGAAGGAGATAGACTATAGGTGCGTTAGAAGAAGAACTAGCACTTGATTCAAATGTACTAAGCAATTTTCCAATTTCGGTATTAACTTGTTGCATAATGTTAGAAACATTAATGTTTTCTTGTGACAAGTCTAATTAAAGACAAACAATTGTAATAAGCGGTCAATAAATCGGAAACACCATCAAGTTTAAGTCTAGGATCAAAAACGGCACTTACAAGATAAATCATGGGAATGTCATGATAATATTTAAGTCATTTATTTTTCATTACAAACATGCAATCTAAAAGGGTTGGTATGTTAAAACATTTTAGAAAAGCTTCAGAAACGTTAACGGCAATCTCTAAATATCTACAAGAAGTTGGAGTGTAAACGCAACTCGTGGCATTAGTTGCATCACTAAAAACTTTTAAAACACTACAAATATCGGTACAAGTTTCCTAAACATTTTCATCATCAAGAATTGACCAAGGTACATGAATTGAAGCAAATTCTTGTAAAATTTTTTTATAACGTACGGCTTCACTAAGTAATTTGTAAGTCGAGTTCCAACGAGTTCCAACATCTTTTGAAAAAGCAATTGGATGAACGTTTTTAGTTAAACATAAATTTCTCCATTTTTTTCTCAAATCAGAGTCATGCCAAATATGGTCAATAACGTAGTTGATGGGAGTTAGCATATTTCCTAAAACCGTAAGTCCATCTTGAACACATAAATTTAAAATATGACATGCACATCTTTGATGAGTATAAGGAGTTCGCAAATATTGTCCCGTCTCCTCAACTAAATGGTTTACGGCGGCGGTATTTGCGGATGCATTATCAAAAGAATATGAAAAAACTCGATGATGTAAATTATATTCTTGTAAAACTGTTTTTATCATGCTTGCAATGCCCGTTGCATTATGTCTTGCATTGAAATGCCGAAATCCAATAACATATTTATGCAAAAACATAGCGTTATCAATAAAATGTAAAGTAATGCCCATGTAAAAATGTTGTTGAGATTGTGTACTCCAAATATCACTACAAATAGAAACTTGATGATCAAAACATGCCAAACTCGATAAAAAAAATTTTCTTTCTTTTGTAAGTAAGATTTAGATACTAATTTAGAAATGGTTTTCCTAGAAGTTGGTTTAAAAGAAGGTTGAAGAAATCTATTGTTATATTCTCTAACTTTTTCATATTCGGAATAAGTAAATGGTAATACATGAGAACAAATAACATCGTTTAATCATAAACTTTCTTCACTATGATTATATGTAAATAAAGGAGATTGAGAGGTAGAAGATGCAAACCCGTGGGACAATTGTGTTTATCCCCGTGAAATCCCGAGCTTCTCCAGATGGACGTTTTGCATGTGAGTTTGCAATTTCCGGTAGCCGCCCTTGACCTTCCACTTGTACACCTTCGGGCAATAGTTGCATGCAACTTGACAATAATCGTTCATCGGCCCCCCCTTGGTGTAATGCTTCGTAAACATTTTGGATGTAAGCATTTTCGGAGGGGGGAGACTTCTTCGTGGAACTTCGGTAAATTTGGGATTGTCGGACATTTGTGTTTCACTCTCTTGGGTGCTAGGGAAGAATTGAGAAGAGGGGAACTGATCACTTGGGTTTGCCATTACGAGAAAACGAGAATACGAGATTACAAGAATACGAGAATTCGAGAATAAGAGATTAGGAGAGTTGAGAAGATTAGAGGTAAATGGTGTGAGTTTTAGAGGAAGAAAGGTGGGGTATTTATAGGAAATTAGGATAGGTGTGGGGAAGGTTTTTAATTTATTTTGTAATAATTTTTTTAAAAAAAAAATACACTCCAATGGCTATATTTATAGCCGTTGGCGCCGGCGACCCAACGCAACGGTCATACGATTGTTGCGCTGAAAGGCCAAACCGCCGGTTTGGCATTTTTAAAAAAAAAATTAAATCCCAAACCGCCAGTTCAAACCGGTGGTTTAGGTTTTCTATTTTAGCAAATCTAAACCTAAACCTTGAACCGACCCAAACCTAAACCGCCGGTTTTGACCGGTTTGAAAACCGCCGGTTCGGCGGTTCGGTTCAAACCGAGCCCAAGTCTAGTCAACAACATCTCAAATTGTTGTCCACAACACCCAAACACAAAAATAAAGTGTTTTGGCTTATCAATAACACCACAACGTCTGCCAAAATAGTTACTTTGATAATATCTACATATGATAATTTATGTATAGATACTACTTCCTTTATCCATTCATAAATACAATAAATTCAGTTTAGTAGTCTAATTAGTGAGTTTTACTTGTTTGAATGAGTGAATGGTCAGGATGATAAGATAGCGAGAGACATAAGAGCTAATTAGTGATTTCATAACATGTTTACTTTGTTTTCTGTTTTGTGCTCGTTTCCTGATGAACTACATTTGTTTGACTCCTTCATCACATCTTCCCTTAACAAGTAGGCTATTACAAAAATGGTTTGAGATGGATTTGTAAGAGAAATGTTTAATCTTCTGTGGATTGCATTTCCTTCTCTTGTTTCTATATTTTCTCTAAATAATAAATATCAAAATACAATAGTAGATGATCTAAGTACAACAAGCCAATTGTTTTGTCTACTTCAATTACCACATGATACAGATTGATCGTCATCAGATTGAGCTCCTCGCTTGGTTCGTTGCTTGAGCTGAATGAGAATTTCCAACTGCTGCTCGCCCCTCGTGAGAAACTCAGTTTCCTTAGTTTCATAGAAGTGGTTCACCTTGTTGAGTTTCTGGTCTAATAATGCGAAGAACTCGGATGCATCCGCCACACCTGCAAGCTCCTCTAGCAACTCAGTTTTGTACAACTCACTGCTGCTAGCTGAAGCCGCCAACTTCCGCCATAACAAAATTATTCATTAGCTTACACACTTACTAAAACGGAAGATACAAGTTTGTAAAAGCACAGTTGAAAATACTCGAATGGGAGTTTGTTGTCTCTGTTTCTGCTCAAATTGGAAGATTTTTCTTATCGTTTTGAAAAAAAGGTCTTACTCTCTTGAAGTGAAATATTGTGAATGTTAATTGTTAATTGGCTATTAAAATCATCATATCTATGGAAGATTCTTCTTTCACCGTGCAATTATGTGTAACATTGCCTATTAAAATCGGGTAATTAATATTGGGTAATCGAAGTAAAGTTGAATATTTAATATTGGATATTGAAATCGGGTAATTAATATTAGGCAACCGAAGTTGGGTAACTGAATTGAAGTTGGATGTGTAATGTTGGGTATTAAAATCGAATAACTAATATTGGGTAACCGAAGTTGGGTAACCGAACTGAAGTTGAACATGTAACGTTGGATATTAAAATCGGATAACTAATATTGGGTAACCAAAGTGAAGTTGGATATGTAACGTTGGGTATTAAAATCGGGTAACTAAAATTGGTAACCGAAGTTGAGTACATGATGAAGATTGGGCATTAAAAGTTGGGTATTATTATTTAAAGGAAGCATTCTTTCGCAAATAGAAAATACTACTTAGTAACCTATAAAAAAAATACATACTTGCTAAATTAGCCACTTAGTATTAGTAAAATTAATTAATTTACAATTGAACTTGATCATAATTAGTTTTAAATTTAAAATTTAATTTAAGATGGAAAATAAATTTTGGTAATCTAGACTCTGTTGATTGTTTTGTTTTTTAATGCAAGGAAAAAAAATTGTGTTAGGGTGAGGACAATTAACTCTGAAGTTTAACGTGTTCGTGCGGTGCAATTTTATGATGGGTCATCTCTTGTGAAGTTTTTCGCATGAGCATGGTTGACATGCAAATAGTGTACCTAAGACCCCGGGTCTTACAGATGGTATTAGAGTTAACCACGAGTTACGATTGTGCTCGTTCTAGTTAGGCGGTCCATCGGATCGAAGAACAAATAACTCTGGAGTTAAGCGTGTTCGTACGAGAGCAATTTAAAGATGGTTGACCTGTTGAAAAGTTTTTCGTATGTACAGGGTGGTTGACATGAAAATAACGTCCCTAATACCTCGAATCTTACATATACATCATCACTTTTGCGGGTAGAAATTTACCTCTCCATATATAAAGCTCATCGGATAGTAGCTCTAAAATTTCAAATCCAAAAGATCGTTGATTCTAGAGATCTTCATATTTACGTTGGACTAGGATGGCTATATGAACGAGGGTGGACAATACACATAATAAGGTATATAGGCTATTAACGTAACACATTTTTAAAATTTTGATTAATTTATTAATGTGGACTGATTTAAAACTTTTTATCATTCATATTTTCATTATTTATCATTTTTAATATTTTAATGTTACGTGGAGACACTATATTATTATATATTAATATCTTTTAGCAAACAATTTAATTATTACAAGTAAAATTTAATGAATATATATAAGTATCTAAGTTTTTTTTAAAAAAATCAGGATATATTTATTAATTTTATCGTTTTTATGATCATACAAGAAACACAAACTCGTGCATGGTACGGTTGGCCGGTTGCTAAACTATTGTTCATGATAAATTAATTAATGTAAAAATTTTTTTTGTAAATTAAAATAAATATAATTGTAACTATCAACGTAACTAGATTGGTAAAAATAGGGTGACATAATTTGAAGACAAATAGTATTGATTTGGTGTCATAATTAGAGATGTTAAATAATCTTAATACTTGTTTTTTAAAGGAAAGCATGTATTAACTACGCCAAATCTTAATACTTGTTTTGGTATAGTTAGGATAAAAGTAGAATAGTTTTGATTTGATCGATAAAAGTTATCTATTTAATATTTTTCATTAAAAAACTATTCATTTATTTTATCACCCGTTTGATATATATTGTTAATCATTCTACAAAACAGAATAATCAATCATAATTTTATTTGTTTAGAATCAATCTGAATATTATAGTTTTTATTAAATAAAATTTTCATAATTAATTTCTTTAAAAAAAATTTTTATTAACCGTTTGCATTCCACCCGTTACACCACCCCAAGCAAACGGATATGAAGATTCTTGTAAATTTAAATTTTCAATTTTTTTTATTTTTTTTAATTCTGGGGAGGGAAGTTGGTAGGTTGCACAACCTTTCACCTAGAACACTCTCGTGATCTCCTTCGTTGCTACTCAATTATTTAATACTTGGATTTGGTTTTCTGTGGGCTCTCTGGTTGAGTATTGCAGGAAACTTAGGATGAAGGAAACATTTTTATTTTAAAAAATTGTGAATTGATTGTTATGAATTTTAACATTTTATATAGGGTTTATTCTAACGGAATTATTCAGTCGTTTAACCAACAAGTTTTATCTTTGAAGAAAACATTTTTGAATTAAATTATTATACAAATGGCCTTAATTTATGAATAATTATATAAAATAAAAGTAGGGTACCAAAATAACTCTATATTGGTAAGTCGAACAACTCTTGCAATCCCGCATTTAGAGACGGATAGAGTAAAAAATAAAGAAATATATTGACCTTACTTTATATATGATGTGATATATATAAATATAAATATTTATATGATAGAAATGTGATGAAGGTTAGACAAAGGTGCTCCGCTCCGTCCTTTCTCCCATTTCAACTACCCTTCAAGATAGGAATTCTTTCATATTTGGACTCGAAAGCGGCACTAGTAAGCACCAACACCATAAGCACGTGTTCACTAAACTCCTCCTAATCCCCAAATGCTCCTTTACGAAATTCCCTTTCCTATAAAAGCCCCTAACAAGCACTTGCAATTTAATCAAACACCATTCAACTACAAATTTAATCTATTTGTTATATTTGTGTCCTTGAAAATATTCCTAGATAATTGAAATGGTGTCCATCGCTTCTTCAAGAGTCGAGAGCTTGGCGAGCAGCGGGATCCAATCGATCCCGAAGGAGTATGTTAGGCCGGAAGAGGAGCTCACGAGCATTGGAAACGTGTTCGAGGAAGAGAAGAAGGAAGGTCCCCAAGTCCCCACCATCGACATCAAGGATATAGCGTCCGATGACAAGGAGGTCAGGGCTAAGGCTATTGAGGAACTCAAGAAGGCCGCAACGGAATGGGGTGTCATGCATTTAGTCAACCATGGCATCCCCGACGAGCTCACTACCCGCGTCAAGAATGCCGGTGCCACCTTCTTCGAACTCCCTATTGAGGAGAAGGAGAAGTATGCCAATGATCAAGCTAGCGGTAAGATTCAAGGCTATGGTAGCAAGCTCGCCAACAATGCTAGCGGTCAACTTGAGTGGGAAGATTACTTTTTTCACCTTGCCTACCCCGAAGACAAGAGAGACTTGTCCGTTTGGCCCCAGACTCCTTCTGACTACATGTAAGCAATCTCCTCCACACACACACACACACATATATATATATATATATATATATATATATATATATATATATATATATATTTGAATCTTTTTTAGGTTTTATAGTTGACTAATATGTTGTTTCAGTCCGGCGACGAGCGAGTACGCAAAGGAATTGAGGAGCTTGGCGACGAAGATCATGTCGGCGCTGTCGCTGGCGCTCGGGCTAGAAGAAGACAGGCTAGAGAAGGAAGTAGGAGGGATAGAGGAGCTTTTGCTACAAATGAAGATCAACTATTACCCAAAATGCCCTCAGCCGGAGTTGGCGCTTGGTGTGGAGGCACACACTGATGTGAGTGCCTTGACCTTCATTCTCCACAACATGGTGCCCGGACTGCAGCTGTTCTACGAGGGCAAATGGGTCACTGCGAAATGTGTTCCGAACTCGATCATCATGCATATTGGTGATACTTTGACTATCCTGAGTAACGGGAAGTACAAGAGTATTCTCCACAGGGGATTGGTGAACAAGGAGAAGGTTAGGATTTCATGGGCGGTTTTCTGTGAGCCGCCAAAGCATTCGATCATCCTTAAGCCTCTGCCGGAGCTTGTGTCGGAGAGTGAGCCGGCTGAGTTTCCGCCGCGTACCTTCGCTCAGCACATTGAGTATAAGCTGTTCAGGAAGACCCAAGAACTGCAGGCCCCAGCTTCTAAGGAATAAAAAAGCTTATTTGCATGGTTTGAACAAGTGAGGGTATTTTGGTCATAAATTGAAAATGAATATGTTTGCACTTATGGTGGATCGGATTGATCATCACTTCTCTCTCTCTATCTCTATTTAGTATCTATACTTGAGTGTTTTTATAATTTGGGAGTCTCTGAAAGTGGATTATTTTTCCAGTTGTTGCATTTTATGTAGTCATTATACTGCATGTTAGAGGCGGGGGAGGTATTATGTCGTTAGATGATGGGTCCTGCTTGAATTGTGTTTACCCTGCTGCTTCTTGATGTTCAATAAAAAAAACTGCTCAAAGAATCATTATCAGCTTTTCTTATACGCTTCATCAAATTTAGTCAATTGAAAAACATACTGTATTTAAAAGTAGTTGAAGACATCGAATTTGATTGATGAGGAACTACTGTGATGTTTGAGATCGGAAAGAGACGTGTAACTATATTATATATATATATTACCAATCAAAGTCAAAAGATAAAAATATCAACAATTAACTACTTTGATTACTTCAACTCTTTCCATTTTTCGTCTTTATTATTATTTTTACTACTTCCTTCGTTATATTATCAATAATTCCATGAACTTGGGCTTCTCTTTGCTAAAATAAAAAATCCCTTTCTAGGTCTTCAGTTAGAACCCCAAAAGATTGGCATGTTCTTTGTACATAAACCTTTGTGAGGGTTTCTCGCAAAGTCAGTAGTTTTTCGGAAGCGTACATAATATATTCTCCGTATATATATATACACGTACAAACATACACTCTTGAAGTGGATCAATTATATTGGTGGTCATGGTTGCTAAAAGAAAGCAAGCGGTGAGTCAAATATTTGAAGCTAGCTTTAGAGTGGTAGTTGAAGCTTAAGGTGATCAGCTACCAGTCTATTATATACAGTGTCCAATACAGTTTGCATGTGGAAGCTGCGGGCATCATTGACTCATGCTCAACTTCGTCTCATGGCCATAGAGAACCAATCTAATTAAATTCTTCTCTCTTAAATCTCAACCTTACATCTTTCTCAAATGCTTTTACGAAACGAAGCTCGAAAAAATCAATTATTGCACCAAGAAATCCTTGTTTAGGAGAAGATGAAAGGGATACGTGACTGAAACATCTTTCATTACTTAGTCTCATAATGACTTAATGAGATAGTATTTCTCTTTTCAATTCCACTCATTGTTAAGAAATTATATTTTTTTTGATGTGAACAAACAAAAAAAAATCCCTATCTACTATAAAAGTATCTTTCATAACTTTAACAATTAAAATTAAGTATGCTAACTCATATTTTTCATCTCTGTCATTATCTGCATTATTTTCTTAAATCTATTTTTATACATAGTAAATTCGTATAAATATTATATTTATACGATGTTATTTGTTCTCACATATACATACATATACACATATACATACATATATACGTATACATACATATATACGTATATATATATATATATATATTAGTTTATGTGAGGAGACTCCTTGTGTGAAGGTGATGAGAAAATGTAGTTTATTTTTTGTGTTATTAAGTTCTGTTTTTTGTACAACTGAGTTCTTCTTCTTCTTTTTTTTTGTAATTTTTTAAAAATAAACTTTTATCCTAAATAATGAACACATTTTTTTTGTTTATAATATGAAAAAATAATAGTGGTACCAAAGTAAAATGAACTCATAGTATAAAAAATGAACAAAATTTCTCCTCACTCTTCTCTATTAGGACCCTCCTCACTGGAACCAATATATGGGAGAATTTAAGTTGAAAAAAGATCGTAAGGTCAAAAGTAGGAATGACCAAGACTTGGGAAAAAGTTATTAAAAGTGGTTATCCCACATCGACTCAAATGGGAGGAATCCTGCGGGATATAATAAGGAAAAACGCAGTAAAGTCGTGGCCTTGGGTCACTACCCATTTTCAATTGGGGAACGACATAGGCAGCCAAGCGCGCGCTGAGCCGTGCCGATCCAAGTTGAGACGAGACGGGCGGACCGACACGCAACATGGGCTGGCCACCTATGTTACGTTTTGGGCCGGCCCAACTCTATAGTCCAATAGAGCTGGATAAGACTGATTCGTCAAATATCCGATTAAATGCAATATCTTCAAATTAAATAAAGATCTGGGAGTTATGTTTTGCAGAATATTGCACAGTTAACACAATATCTGCAATACCTCCCCATCGGATTTCCTCCGTCCCTATAAATATGGTGTCATTCTCCATCAGTTTAGACATCCGAAAAAACACCAACTCCTCTCCTCTTTGCTTCTATTTCTCGAGAGTACTCAACTAGTTCACATGTTTCCAACAGATTATGCAGATCGGATTCTCAACGCAGTTTTATCATGAGATTCTTGAACACCGGTAACCGCCGTAATACGGGGTGTTTTTAGAATTAAAAAAGAGATAATATCTCGACTTTGTAAAATTCAGGTTTCTAATCGGTAAATTTTTCGATCCTAATTCTACAGTGCGTTTTACAATTTAATTACGTATTTCGGTTCCTGCAATCTTAATTCTAAAAACGAAACTTTATTTCGTTAAACTATTATGCACTAACGCTTCCTTGAGTATTGCACATGCCTTTTTTGCCAGAAAACTAACAATTTCCATGCAGGTACCCTTGATTCCGGGATTTTTACATCTCTGTCTATTAAAAAAAATTTTGCATTCGAATTTGTTTTTTTTCTTCAAAAAAGCGGTTGTTATTTTTTAAATCAGTTTTACAATTAAATCGTTTTGTTTAAAGGTTGCATTCGATTTATTTCTTAAATAAAAAACAAGTTTGTTAAGTTCTTGTACGGATTTATATATACAAATTTCTTATATCGGGTTTGAATTTTAATTTCCGTAGAAAAAAATTGAAATATATACTAACTATGTTTGTTTCCGTGTAATCGAAAATGGCTGATAACATTTGAAAGACTATTGATGGTTAGAATGCTCTTGCACAAGGAAATGGAACTGGTGTGCTACTAGTTTCGATTGTTGCTTTAGGTGAAAGAAGTAGTTAGCAGACGCCCCAAATTCTGTTTGGGAGAGGTCTACCACCGGTTGTCCTATCGAACCCAAGGATCAAAGGTGAGACCTCTCAAAGTGGTCTATAGTTTGTTTATGAACCTGTCTCTCAAACAGGAACCATGTCTGAATCTTTGAGCGCATGAATGATGCAAGATAAGTTTGATGGAATTGCCTTCAAAACATGGCAATAAGAGATGTTATTCTTCTTAACCACATTAAAGCTGAGCATATACTTAATTGAGGATAAATGTAACACTTTATTTTTAGTTATTTCATTTAGTTGGAATTATTTTCGGGTTTGTATCCCTGTTATCGGGTGGGTCGGAAAGTTTAGAATATGGGATCAAAGGAACCCGTAAATTAATTAGTGAACCGTTCCCTTTTAAACCTAATTTTTTTTCACTTGGTTTCTCTCTCCTCCCTCACCCCTATCTCTCCCTCTCCCCGTGCTGGCCTCTCCTGTCTCCTTCGTTTCTCGTCAACAGCAACCTCACGGAGGAGGTTTCCGTCGCTGCCGCACCACCCAACAACCACCGCCCCTGTCCGGCGCCTTCGCCCCTGTCCGATGCCACCAGGAAGCCGTAGCCGCAGCCTCACCGACAGGAGGTCGAGGCCTGCTCCTCTGCTGCGCGGACGACTCCGGCCTACTCGCTGTCGTTCCATCACAAAAAAATATCGTCGCCGTCCATCACCCTCTCAGCCTGAGCCACCCTCCGGCCTGAACCACCAAACCGTCTCCTTTTGTGCAGATTCGTGAACTGTTGGGTGAGATTACTAGATGGGTTAAAACCCTAATTTTGTTAATTTGGGGTTTTTATTAATTGATGATTAGATTGGGTAATTTAGGTGGTAATTGTATTATTTTTATTTTAATTGTAAATAATTGTGATCTTTATGAGGTTTGAGAATTTTTGTGGAATTGGGTTGTTTGAGGGTTAATTTGATTTTAATTGCTTGAATTTGTGGCGGATTTAATAACCATGCTAATGAAATGTAAGAGCCTTAGTCTTTCGGACAGAGATTGGACTTTAGCCGAGTTTGGCTTTGGCCGAGATTGGCCTAGCCGCCCCGCGGGCATGGATGCCGCCCCTGCGGGTTTCCGGCCCTGCGGCTCAGGGAACCGCCCCTGCGGTTTCCGGCGGCTACAGCCGGTTTTGTTGACTTCTTTGACCCGTGCTTTACCGTTTTCCCTTACTTCTTACCTTGCTGAGCAAGGATTTCACTTCACTTCTTATTCCCACTCCAACCCTTGCACGTCCTCCTTGCTTCTCCTTCCTCCATCTTGATCTTGTGTTGTTTCTCCTTGGTTTTGGAAGAGATTTCATGTGGCTTTGATGATGATGATGCTAGTGATGTGTGATGCTGTGCTTGGAAGCCAATAAGGTTGTTGGTGATCAGTTCCTTAGCTAACCACAGTTGTGGTAAGCTTTTTACTCCTTGTTCTTCTTCTCTTTTCTTTGATTCTTCCTTCCTTAGCTTAGGATTAGTTGTTTTGGTCATAGAGTGATGTTGGTTTGTGTATGTATATGTATGTGTGTGAATCTGGGATGAAGAAGACGTGATTTGATCACGTGAAGAGCTGAAGAAGAGTCGCGGGATCACGTTTTGCATCGTCGCCGCCCCCGCCCCTGGAAGCCGCCGCCCCTGCGGAAGCCGTGCTGCAGCGCCCGCGCCTTGCCTGCGTTGCTTGCGTCCCTTGTCACCGTGCCTGCGTCTGCTCCCTGCCGCGCCTGTGGGTTGTCTATTCCGCCCTTGCGTCTCTTGATCACGCAGGTGCGTCTTGTCCAAGGACTACCTATAGTTGGGTATCTCCTTTCCTTTCTTAGTATGAGGGACTTAGTACCATGTTAGGTATCGGATGATGATGAGTATGATATAGATATGCCGGGTACGGCTTTGAGGTTTATGAGTTGGATATGATCCTTGTGGATCCCTTGGGTCTAGGTGTGACCCCTTTGTGTGATAGGAGTTTGATATATTTGTATGCCTTGTATAGGCCGTGTTGTCCTCCAGTTTGGAGTGGACCTGAGTGAGAGCTGATCGTAGTGATACTACTGCTGAGGTTGAGATAAGTCCATAGGACTTACTTAGCTACTGTCCTTATATTGGATGTATGCTTGAGTGGTGTTTGTTATATGCTTTATAGCATGCGATATGGTGCATTACCGACCAATGTTATATTGACCGCCCATTGTAGTGGCTGTGACAACTTACCTTTCATCCCGTAGTGGAGTCTGGAAAGTTCTCTGTAAGCTAGTTAGTTTTGGTATACGGGAAGGGCACTGACCACTCCTCATGGTATACGGGAAGGTGCGCTGATACCACTCCAGCTAGCTATTGCACACAGAGGCGAGGATTATATTCATTCCTCGTGTCACATATTTTCATATACCGATTTATATACTCTTGAGTGCTTAACGTTATAAAGATAATAAACCGGGTAAATGTGTGATATCATGATGATGTGTTAATATTATTGATATGTGTTTGTGCTCTAGCATCTTCTTATATATGTGTATGGTTAGCTAATGGTTTTATACCATGTTGTAGATCCTTTGCAGGTTAGGAGAGCTGTAGAGTAATCCAGAGGGGTGATCTGCTGAGGGTTCCGTACACTGGGCGATATCGTGGGATGGATTATTTATGCTGTACGGATTTCTGTTTTGACTTTGTACTCAGTAGTACTCTGTATCACCTTTTTGATATGTATATATATATATATATATATATATATATATATATATATATATATATATATATATATATATATATATATATCAGTTTTATGTTTTGTTTTAATCTATTGGTGCCTTGTTGTAAGATTCAGTGAACTTGTTGTCAGGCTAGGGTCAGGATCCATTTTGAGATCCTAGCCCAGTAACACCTCGAGTCCTACGGATTTGGGGTGTTACAAAGTTGGTATCAAACCCAGGTTGACAACAATGGCACTAGTAATATGCAACAAAGTTCGAATAGATAAATAAACAGAACCCGAAAGGGGTCTGACTTTTCAAAAGGTTTTGGTTTTGAAATGAGTACAAATGTTTTGGGATATCGTGTACGAGAAGTCATCGCCCCTCTGAAGATCTCGACAGTATAGATATTTATAGATATTCTTTTGTGATTGATTTGATATATATCTATACTTATGGCATATATATATATATATATATATATATATATAGCTTTCTGAGTTAGGTTTACATCCTCTGCAGATAGTTAAGACTAGAGCCTTACCTGCAGTTGGACGAGGTAGAGGTAGACCTCCTCTAGGTAGAGGATGGGGTAGGACTCCTGCTGGTGGTTCACAGGCAGCGGGAGATATACACGAGGATGTTGCTGAGAGCGTCGTTCTTGAGACTGGGGACGGGGTAGCTGGGAGACATGGCCTACAGAGAGTCTAGTCAGCAGACTCAGGTCGTGTTTCCATGGGAGAGTCAGAGTTTCGTGCTTACATTAGACGGGTAGAGGAGGCTGCGAGAGCCGATAGACATGCCCCAGATTTACCGGCACAGGAGGGACCATCTGAGAGGTCCCACACCGTTACTAAGGTACCAGCTGTACCGGTACCTGCTGCTGAGATTGCCAGAACACCAGCGGAGCACAAAGGGCCTCGACCAGATAGTTGGTTGAAGGCATTTCATTAGATGGGAGTACCCCCTTTCTCTGGGAAGGTGGGGTTGGAGGTGGAGCTCTGGATAGGGCATGTATACTAAGCTCTGGAGTCTATTCGATGTCCAACTGATAGACAAATCGAGTTGGTACATACTTTATTTAGAGAGTTGGCACAATATTGGTGGAGGTCTGTACGGGGTCAGGTCACCAGTTATGACCAAATGAAGACCATGATTCGAGAGCGTTTCTGCCCTGCCTCACTGAGGAGGGAGAAACTGCGCGACTTTATGGAGGCTGGCTTCGAGGATGTCCCAGTCTCTGAGGCTATTAGGAGGTTCCAGGAGGAGCTGGCTTTACTGGGACCAGCTGCACCTTCTGCTGATCAGCATGTATATCTTTTCTCCCGAAGACTGAGGGATGCTACCAGGGCCTATATGGCAGGGTTTCACTGTGAGTCCCTGATGGACTACCAGGATAGAGCTTCCGACTACGAGCGGGAGCAAGCGGGACAAAGGAGAGCTTCTCAGACCGGAGGGTTTGAGAAGAGGCAGCATACTGGGCAAACCAGTGGTGCTGCTAGTTCAGGGCGTGGCCCGAGACGCCAGAGTCAACCCTCATCTACACTTGTTGCAGATAAGGGACGTCAGTGTTTTAACTGTGGTGATCTAGGACATTTGAGGCCCGAGTGCACGAGGCCACTAGTGACTTGCTACACTTGTGGTAGGCAAGGTCACAAAGCTGTTTACTGCCGCCAGGGCGGAGCTTCATATCAGCAGGGTTCTTCTCCTTCCAGCGTAGCGGGAGGTGGGCAGAGGCACCTCAACAGCAGCAGACACAGGGACAACAGAGAGTCCCAGATCGCCCTACGACTCAAGGATCTGCTCTTGGGCCGAGTAGAGGCAGAGGTCGTGGTGGGAGCACCACTGATACCAGAGGCCCACAGGGTCGTGTTTTTGAGCTGAGGAGTGCAGAGGAGCCAGCTGCACCGACTGCTACATGTACCATTCTGATTCATGGTTTACCAGTTAGAGTGTTATTTGATATTGGTGCTACGCATTCATTTTTTTCTGATGCCTGTGTTGAGCGTTTGGGTTTATATACAGTTGAGGGGATGCCCTTTATTATAGGGTTCCCGATGGTGGTAGGGTCAGAGGTACCCGTGAGATTCATAGCTGTCTCATTTCTGTAGGGATCCGTGTTTTACTGGTTGACTTCTTTGTTAGGCCATTAGAGCATGAAGAAGTCATTCTAGGTATGGACTGGATGGATAGACATTATGCAGTTTTAGATGTAGGTAAGAGGACTGTTACCCTCTCTACCGAATTAGGTCAGATAGAGGTTTTCCGAGGTTGGGACCTTGGAAAGACAGGCACAGTTATCAGTGTGATACGGGCAGCTAGACTGATTGCACAGGGTTGTGAGGCTTTCTGGTGTTATGCCATGAAGGAGGGGGAGAGTCCAGCATTAGAGGATATCCTAGTGGTTTGTGATTTTACTGATGTTTTTGCTGAGCCGTCCAGTTTGCCGCCTCAAAGGAGTGTGGATGTCAGTATTGAGTTAGAGCCTGGTACGAGACCTATCTCGAAGGCCCCATACTGGATGGCGCCTGTCGAGATGCTGGAGATGCAGAAGCAACTTGAGGAGCTGGCTGAGAAGGGCTTTATTTGCCCTAGCGTGTCCCCATGGGGAGCACCTGTCCTCTTCGTACGGAAGAAGGACGGATCACTGAGGTTATGTATAGATTACAGAGAGCTGAACAAGGTGACCATCAAGAACAAGTATCCACTGCCTCGTATTGATGATTTGTTATATCAGCTACAGGGAGCGACTGTGTTTTCCAGGATTGATCTGCGTTCAGGATATTACCAGCTGAGGGTGAGAGACCAGGATGTGCACAAGACAACATTCCGGACCAGATATGGCCACTACGAGTTTGTAGTGATGCCATTTGGGCCTACGAATGCCCCAACCGTCTTTATGGAGTTGATGAACAGTATCTTCATCGACTTCCTGGATCAGTTTGTGGTGGTCTTTATAGATGACATTCTGGTATACTCTCGCAGTAGAGAGGAGCATGCAGGACATTTGAGGACTGTATTGCAGGTTTTGCGGGATAGAGAACTCTATGTTAAGTTCTCTAAGTGTGAGTTCTGGATGCCAGAGGTAGCATTCCTGGGTCATGTGATTTCAGCTGAAGAGATCAAGGTGTATCCAGCGAAGATAGAGGTTGTAGCAGCTTGGACTACACCGACGAACGTCAAGGAAGTACGTAGCTTCCTTGGTCTAGCCGGTTATTACAGATGCTTTGTGGAGGGGGCTCGTCCATCGACGAGTTTGCTGAGGAAGACTACCGGATTTGTGTGGTCTGATCAGTGTATGCAGAGTTTTGAGGAGCTGAAGAGACGTCTGACATCTGCTCCTATTTTGGCATAGCCAGAGGGTACTGAGGATTTTGTGGCCTACAGTGATGCATCCATGCTAGGCTTGGGATGTGTTTTGATGCAGAGAGGTAGGGTGATTGCATACGCGTCTCGACAGCTGAAGACGTATGAGGAGAACTACCCGACTCATGATCTAGAGTTGGCAGTGGTAGTTCATGCGCTGAAGATGTGGAGACATTACCTGTATGGTGCTACATGTCAGATCTTCACAGACCATAAGAGTCTGAAGTACATTTTCACGCAGCGGGAATCGAATAACCGCCAGCGTAGATGGCTCGAGCAGATCAAGGATTTTGATCTAGAGATTCTGTACCATCCGGGAAAGGCGAACGTTGTCGCCGACGCCCTGAGCAGGAAGACGCCTCGAGAGTAGGCGATTGCGAGATTGACAGTACAGTCTCAGCTACAGAGAGACCTGATCTGGTTATAGTTGGACATCCAGTTTCCTGATGAGGATGCCCGACTGAGTACTTTAGAGGTTCTACCTGATCTGTTGAGCGAGATTCAACATAAGCAGAAGACCTGCCCGACCTTGAGGAGGTCAGAGAGAGGATGTCCCGGGATGAGGCACCCCAGTTTTTGCTGGGAGCAGATGGAGTTTTGAGACGCCGCGGTCGCATCTGTGTACCTGCTGATGCAGATTTACGTCAGAGGATTTTACAGGAGGCTCATTGCACCCCTTACTCGGTACATCCAAGTACGAGTAAGATGTATCAGGATTTGAGACGTTCAAACTGGTGGGGAGGGATGAAGCCCGATGTAGCCAGATTTGTGGCTCAGTGTGCGACCTGCCAGCAGGTCAAGATAAAGCATTGCAGACCTGGAGGTGAGCTCCATCCACTTCCTGTTCCACAGAGGAAGTGGGAGGACGTCACTATGAATTTTGTTACTAGCCTGAGATCGAGCCGGAGTTTTGATGCTATCTGGGTCATAGTAGACAGATTGACGAAGACGGCACATTTTATTCCTATCAGGGAGACGTGGCCAGTGAGCAGATTAGATGAGGAGTACACTAGGCAGATAGTGAGACTCCATGGGGTACCGAGGACGATCGTCTCAGATAGAGATGGACGATTTACCTCGAGATTCTGGCAGCAGATTCAGACTGCCCTGGGGACGAGTTTATACTTCACAACTGCGTTCCATCCTCAGACATATGGTCAGTCAAAGAGCACCATTCAGACGCTGGAGGATATGTTGCGAGCGTGTGTGTTCGATTGGGGGCAAGTGTGACGGATCATCTCCCACTTGTTGAGTTCTCATACAACAACAACTGGCATGCATCTATTGGGATGACCCCATATGAGGCATTGTATGGACAGAGATGTCGTACCCCATTATCTTGGGATGAGCAGAGCGGTGTTAGTGGTTTGACACCTGATCAGATTCAGGATGATGTGGCTCGAGTAGCACTAATTAGAGAGCGGATGCTGACTGCGCAGAGCCGTCAGAAGTCATTGGCTGATAGGAGGCGTAGACCTCTAGAGTTCAGAGTTGGAGCCCATGTGTGGCTGAGAGTGTCCCCGACACGAGGTGTTAGGCGTTTTGGTATTAAGGGGAAATTGAGCCCCCGATATGTCGGACCGTTCGAGATTCTGGATCGGGTTGGGAGCGCAACTTACAGATTAGCCTTGCCTCCGAGATTAGAGGGTGTTCACCCTTTATTTCATGTGTCTCAGCTGAGGGAGTACATACCAGATCCGAGGCACATCGTGAGTTATGATGATTTAGTGGTTGAGCCGGACCACACCTTTGTTGAGCACCCTATTGCAGTCCTAGAACGAGGTATGAGACGCCTGCGTTCGAAGGACATTCCTATGTTGAGGATACAATGGTCGAGACGAGGACCTGATGAGACTACATGGGAGACTGAGGATAGTATCCAGAGGAACTATCCAGAGTTCTATGTTGAGTTAGATGCACCAGTAGGATCACTGAGTAGATCTTAATACTACCTTGGTGAGTATTATGTGCTTATATGCTTATATGTTATGATGTGTTTATTTTCATACTAGCTTTGATATGATATATGATCTTATTAGATCTTGTATGCTAGTATGATTCTTGTTTATAGCTAGAGATGGCTCTTTCCTCCATGCTATTGTGATACGTTTAGGATTCAGCTGGAGATGTTATTCCGCCATGCTATTTTGATGGACATAGTGTAGCTGGAGATGTTTTTCCTCCATGCCTTTCTGTTATGAGTATGATACAGCTAGAAATGTGATTCCTCTATGCCTTGTGATGTGTTATGGTTTGGCTAGAGATGGTTTTCCTCTATGCCTTCGATAGTGTTTTGTTGCTGGAGTTGATGTTTTCCTCCATGCTTATGTTTGAGATTATAGAGAGAATTATACCTCGGCTTGTGAGTCCGAGTGGTTTGAGGATTTTACAAGTTTCGGGACGAAACTTGTTTTTAGGGGGGTGAGGTGTAAGAGCCTTAGTCTTTTGGACCGAGATTGGACTTTAGCCGAGTTTGGCTTTGGCCGAGATTGGCCTAGCCGCCCCCGCGGACATGGGTGCTGCCCCTGCGGGTTTCCGCCCCTGCGGTTTCCGGCGGCTGCAGCCGGTTTTGTTGACTTCTTTGACCCGTGCTTTACCCTTTTCCCTTACTTCTTACCTTGCTAAGCAAGGGTTCACTTCACTTCTTATTCCCACTCCAGCCCTTGCACGTCCTCCTTGCTTCTCCTTCCTCCATCTTGATCTTTTGTTGTTTCTCCTTGGTTATGGAAGAGATTTCATGTGGCTTTGATGATGATGATGCTAGTGATGTGTGATGCTGTGCTTGGAAGCCAATAAGGTTGTTGGTGATCAGTTCCTTAGCTAACCACAATTGTGGTAAGCTTTTTACTCCTTGTTCTTCTTCTCTTTTCTTTGATTCTTTTCTTCCTTAGCTTAGGATTAGTTGTTTTGGTCATAAAGTGATGTTGGTTTGTGTACGTATATGTATGGGTGTGAATCTAGAATGAAGAAGACGTGATTTGATCACGTGAAGAGCTAAAGAAGAGTCGCGGGATCACGTTCTGCACCGTCGCTGCCCCCGCGCCTGGAAGCCGCCGCCCCTACGGAAACCGTGCCGCAGCGCCCGCGCCTTGCCTGCGTTGCCTGCGTTCCTTGTCACCGCGCCTGCAAGCGTCGACGACCTTTAGAGTTTGAGGTGGGAACTCATGTGTGGTTGAGAGTTTCCCCTACCCGAGGTGTTAGGCGTTTTGGAGTTAGAGGGAAACTGAGCCCTAGATATGTTGGGCCGTTTGAGATTTTAGAGAGAGTGGGAGAGGTAGCCTATCGCTTGGCACTTCCGCTTGCTTTAGAGGTCGTACACCCAGTATACCATGTGTCACAGCTGAGACACTATGAACCCGACCCGAGCCATATACTAAGATATGATGAGTTGAAGGTGGAGCCCGATCACACCTTTGTGGAGAAGCCAATAGGGATTTTAGATCGCCGAACCAAACAATTGCGGAATAAGCAAATACCACTATTGCTAGTTCAGTGGTCCCGACGGGGAATCGAGGAGGCTACTTGGGAGACGGAGGCGAGTATTCGAGAAAGTTACCCCGACTTTTATGCGCAATTGGTCACCGAACTAGGATGACTGGTTAGTACCTAACCATATTGCATCTTATTTTCCGTGAATTAGTCTCATGTCGTGCTTGCCTAGTTTGGACTCGATGAATTAGATTGCTACATATAGATGCCTTCATTGTGTATTACTAGCAACATACCTAGATATTAGGTGTGTGTTTTGATTTACCTTGAGTAGTCTTATGACGGTAGAAACTTTATATGGTATGGTAGATTTAAGTTTCGGGACGAAACTTTCTTTTTGAAGAGGTTTATGTAAGGTCACATTTTATTTTTATTTATTTAATTAAGTGGGAATTATTTTCGGGTTTGTATCCCTGTTATCGGGCGGGTCGAAAAGTTTAGAATATGGGATCAAAGGAACCCGTAAATTAATTAGTGAACCGTTCCCTTTTAAACCTAATTTTTTTTCACTTGGTTTTTCTCTCCTCCTTCACCCCTCTCTCTCCCTCTCCCCGTGCTGGCCTCTCCCGTCTCCTTCGTTTCTCGTCAACAGCAACCTCACGGAGGAGGTTTCGGTCGCTGCCGTACCGCCCAGCCACCACCGCCCCTGTCCGGCGCCTTCGCCCCTGTCCGACGCCACCAGGAAGCCGTAGCCGCAGCCTCACCGACAGGAGGTCGAGGCCTGCTCCTCTGCTGCGCGGACGACTCTGGCCTGCTCTCCGTCGTTCCGCCACAAAAAAATACCGTCTCCGTCCGTCACCCTCTCCGCCTGAGCCAGCCTCCCCGCCTGAACCACCAAACCGTCTCCTTTTGTGCAGATTCGTGAACTGTTGGGTAAGATTACTAGATGGGTTAAAACCCTAATTTTCTTAATTTGGGGCTTTTTATTAATTGATGATTAGATTGGGTAATTTAGGTGGTAATTGTAATATTTTTTATTTTAATTGTAAATAATTGTGATCTTTATGAGGTTTGAGAATTTTTGTGGAATTGGGTTGTTTGAGGGTTAGTTTGATTGTAATTGCTTGAATTTGTGGCGGATTTAATAACCATGCTAATGAAATCTAAATGTTTTATAATGATGGATGTTGGAACCTCAGTTGTGAGTAGACTAGCTAAGTGGGGTTTGATATATTTTGGAGTGTTGTGACGTGGGGATATAAGTCCTTATGTATAATTTTTAAACTATGAAATGGATGACAAATTTGTATGAGTTGCTGGATGTGTTGGAAATTGTAAAAGATGTTTATGAGGAAGATGAATGCTTGTTGGCTACGGTGGAAATGTTTATTTACGTGGAATGTAGGAAATGATGTAACTTTGTTGATTTAGTCGTAGCGTTTACATATACATATCAATTTGTGTTTAGGCTCGAGGTTGATTTGAGACAGCGGTAGGAGGATTTTTCGTTGGAGTGTACGCTGTGTTTGACGAGGTGAGTCTCCGAACTTACTTAGCTGTCATTCCGTTCAGTTCATGCATTGTCGGTGAATTGTAGATAGACCTGGAATTTCCTATCTTCAAAATGTTGCAGGTTATTATTGTTATTATTATTCTTATTATTATATATCTTTATTACAGGTTTGGAAAAATACGTATATTAGATATCGGATAGTTTTACAACTAGTGACTACCGGTATAGGGCATGGGTTGGTGACCTTGTCGAGGGAGTGTTGTCCCATGCATGCCCATGCGACGTGGTGGGAACCCCTTCCATATATATAAAACCTTGCATTCATGTTTTGGACGGTGCCCTAGTAGGGACCGAGCCGGGGAAAGAAGGCAGTTAATCAGAATGGGAGACGGAATTACAGATTACTGTAACCATCGTATACCGGAGGGGTACATATGACTTGAGATAGAGAAAGCGTTGCGTTACCCTGTTGCTGAGAGTTGAGAGATGATGCATCATTGCATTCATGAGCATATCATAAACATCATTCATACTTGCATGTGCATATCCTATTTAAGCTATTATTATGTTGATTGTAGTTTATTATTTTGTTATTAGTATGGATGAATGTAAGACTTGTTTGGAAGACATATGCAGGTTTACATATCTCTTATTTAGTTGTTACTGGTATGATAGCTATATATATATATATATATATACACACACATAACTCATATGCATTTCCCTACTTACGTATCTTAAAACTTCTTTTGGGTTTCCTTGTTCTGCTCTAATTTTACTAACTCTGCTTATCTGATCTTAGGGCCTTACCCTAGTTTTGGGAACGTTAGCTAACGGGTTTTCTCCCGTTTTGTTGTTAGGTTCTGCTCCTGATATCAGGTACGCTACTGATGTTACCTTCCAGCTCGATGGTGTTAAGCCGGACTCGCAAGTGCCTTAGGATTGGGATTATTCTTTTTTTTTATATTGTTGGATGGTTTGCTAGACGGTAGTCTTTGTTGTTTTAGACGTTTCTTTTTGAACCTTTGTTAAGGCTGTTATGTTTTATTTCTTGAAATCTAGTCTGTCAGCATACCTTAGCATCGTTTTGCACACTTTTTCTTGATAAACAGGTTGGGTGTATTTATTCTTATTTTGTCGTGTCCTTGTTGAAAGGTCCAATTGTTGTTGTTATTGTCAGACTGTAAATGATGATTACATTGTGCGAATCAAAACCTCGTGACACCTCGGTTGCTGAAATTGGGGCGTTACAATAAACCCGTTCAACCGAGAATGCGGGGGTTCGTATTTCAACCGAGAATGGATGGTGACTATCTAGGTAAAGGGTAGATTCTAAGCCGTCTGGCGGACCCTCTACACCAAGTGTACATGAATTTTTGTACTTATAAGCTATTTGGAGGACCCTCTGTACCAAGTGTACAGGAAGGTCAGTACTTCTAGGGAGCTCTAGATTTCCCTGAAAAAGAAGTACTAGTCTGAGGACGCAGGACATAAGAAGTTCGTTGTTCAAAAGTTCATGGACTTTCAAATGGTGGGCCATAAGCCTATCATGGAGCAAGATGAGAAGTTGCAACTTCTAGTCCATGAAATTATTGCTAAATGAATGAATGTATGTGAGACATTCTAGGTAGCAACATTAATTGAGAAACTTCCTCCATCTTGGAAGGATTTGAAGAGGTACTTTTAGCACAAGCAAAAGGAAATGACTGTGGATGATTTCATGGTCAAATTGTTGATTGAATCAAGAAATCACAATGTTGATGGGGAGAAGTCGGAGAAAGCAAATCTGATTGAACAAAAGGAAAAGAACCAAAAGTTTCAACCTAAGGTCCCCAACAAACAACCATTGAAGAAGAATTTCGCTAGCAAATGTCACAATTATGGCAATATGGTCACAAGTCCGACGAATACCGGAGAAGGGTGATTTGCGGAAGGGAAAGGAAAAAGCCTACATGGATGAAGACGGGCTAACCGATGTTGATCTATGTGATGTGACATCTGAAGTCAACATGGTCGGGAGCAACCCGATAGAGTGGTGGTATGACACCGGTGCTAACAATTAACCACATGTTTTTTGAGAAAGGGATGTTCACCACCTATCAGAAGAATAACCATGACTAGCAACTATTTATGGCGAACTCATCCACATCAAAGGTCGAAGGTCACCACAAGATAGTGTTGAAGATGACGTCGGAGAAAGAACTGACTCTCACCAACATCATGCACGTGTCAAACATCTAGAATAATATGATTTTTGGTACTTTGCTTAGCAAGAACGGGTTCTACATGAAGCTCGTCTCTGCTAAGATAACTCTCATGAAGAATGGGATATACATAGGAAAATGTTATTAAAGGATAAACTGTTCAAAATAAATGTAATGATAGTCATCTCAAAAATTATAACTTATGTGTCAATGAATAAAACTCATGTTGCTTATATTGTCGAGTCTTATACTATTTGGCATGAACATTTAGGACATGTGAGTTATACGTCTATCAAAAGACTAATGGATTTGAACCTAATTTCGAAATGCAAATTAAACAAAGACAAATGTGAAGTCTGTGTACAGGCTAAACTCACAAAAACGCCATCTCCACACGTGGAGAGAACAGCCGAACCTCTTGGCTTAATTCGCACGGATTTGTGTGATTTGAATTTTGTCAAAGTAGAGGCGGTAAAATGTACTTTGTGACCTTTATTGACGATTGTACAACATATGGTTATATCTACTTGCTAAAGAGAAAGGACGAGGCCTTGGAAAAGTTCAAGGAATACAAGTTGGAAGTTAAAAACCAACTTAGTAAATCCATAAAAATAACCCGAAGTGATAGAGGAGGTGAGTATGGTGAACCTTTTAACGCGTTTTGTAGAGAACACGGGTAGTTCATCAAACAACTGCTCCTTATTCACCTGAGTCTAACAAAGTTGTGGAACGAAAGAACCGAACTCTGAAAGAGATTATGAATGCATTGTTGCAGGATTCCGGGTTACTCTAAAACATGTGGGGGGAAGCATTACTTACCATAAATTATATCCTGAACAAAATACCGCATAAGGTAAAGTACCGTCGTACAAATGCATCTAAGTGTGGGGATGTCTAGCAAAAGTGGTTGTACTACCTCCTATAAAGGTCACAATTGGACTTAAAATTATTGATTTTATTTTCATAGGATATGCACACAACAGTAATGCTTATCGGTTTTTGGTACATAAGTCAGATATATATATATATATATATATATATATATATATATATATATATATATATATATATATATATATATATATATATATATATATATATATATATATATATATATATATATATATATATATATATATATATATATATATGCATTCTCTTTAAAAACGTGATTTCGTGTAAGGATAGAGAAAATCTAAAACAAACTCGTGAAAAAAGAGACGTAGGCACTTATGTGAACGAAACAATAGAAGAAGAACCTCGATGAAGCAAAAGAACTCGAACGGAAATATCGTTTGGAGACAACTTCATAACGGCGTTTCTCATGGAGAAAGAACCAAGAAGTTATAAAGAAGCCATGTCTACACCTGACACACCTTCATGGAAGGAAGTGGTCGAAAGTGAGATAATATCCATTATGCAAAATCATACATGGGAGTTAGTCGACTTACCACAAGGGTGTAGAGCACTTGGGTACAAATTGATTTTCAAAACTAAGTTGAAAACCGATGCCTCAATAGAGAAGTACAAGGCTAGGCATGTGGTGAAAGGATTCCGACAAAAGAAGGTGGGACTTGTTTGACACCTATTCTCAGGTTACGAGAATAACTTCTATAAGAATGCTAATAGCAATAGCGGCATTAAGAAACCTAGAAGTCCATCAAATGGATGTAAAAACTACCTTTCTAAACGGAGAGTTAGAAGAGGAGATTTACATAAAACAACCTGAAAAGTATGTTGTATGTGGACAAGAACACAAAGTATGCAGACTTGTAAAGTCCCTTTACGGACTCAAACAAGCTCCTAAACAGTGGCACGAAAAATTTGACAACGTAATGATGTCAAATGTCATAAGCATCAATGAATGCAACAAATACATACATATATAAATATATATATATATATATATATATATATATATATATATATATATATATATATATATATATATATATCAAGACTACTCTTAAGGTATATGTCTTGTTGTGGTTGTATGTAGATGATATACTATTCATAGGTAGGAACAAAGACATGATCAACCAAACAAAGAACCTACTTAGGGGTCGGTTTGACATGAAAGATATGGGACTAGCGGATGTTACCATACGGATTAAATCACTAGACACTCTGAAGAAATTATCCTGTCCCAAGCGCATTATGTTGAAAAGATACTTGAGAGGTTTAAAAATTACTCAAGTGGAACTACAAAAAGTATAGTGGACCCTCAACTCCACTTGATCAAAAATGTGGGGGACAAAGTGTCACAACTGGAGTATGCATGTGTAAGTCTTATGTACTTAACCAATTGTACACACCCTGACTTGACGCACTCGGTCAACGTACTAAGTTGCTATACAAGTAACCCAAGACATAAACACTAGAAAGGGATAACTAGAGTATTGAACTAATTACGTTATACTCAAAGCTATGGGTTGCACTATGGTAAATATCCAATAGTTCTAGAAGGATACAATGACGGTTGACATTGTTTTCTTTTCGGTCATTTATTTCTATTGGTATTTTTATCGGTTTCTTATTTGTGTCTTGTTGTAAGGATTAAGTTGTTGTCAAACTAAGGTAGGACCCATTGTGAGGTCCTAACCCGTGACATCTTGAGTTCTCAGAATTCGAAGTGTTACAAAAAATAAAGACAAAAACAAAACACACAATACAAATAGGTCCATGACAACTAAAAACCACGTTATTATCTTCGTTCTCTTGATTTCATAGGTTTAAGGGCGATTTTCATAGGTTAAGGGTGAATTTATACGTAACCGGTTACAAATTACGGTTAGGGTTCAAAAAGAGAGCGTTTTTCCAATTTCTAAGTTACCTCTTATTGAAGTGTGAAGTATTGGGAATAATTTTATTTGGTTCAATGTTAGTCATTCCTTTGGTACCAATCACCTCACCAAGTGACCAAAAGTTTAGAAATTTCTTTGGATCAAATTTTGTGAAATGTTTCAGAAATTTCCGTATCAACATTAGTTGGATCATTCGATAAAATAATCAATTATGTTTGGGATGTTAGATTAATGATCACGGTCTATATACTAATATTAAAATAGAAGTTATTAATGTCACGTGACATTTTCGTTTGCATTCTTATTTTAAAATTGAGTTATTCCTCTTGGTGCCCTCAAGGTTTGGACTTTTCCTCTTGGTATTCATCAAGTTTCAAAAAATTCCTCTTGGTATCCTCAAGGTTTTACTTGTTTCCTCCTTATACTCATTCTTAATATATTACATTAAAAAATCATTATAATTTAATAAAAAAAATCATAAAAATACATTTAAAACTAATTATGACTTCATTAAATTTTAAAACTAATAAATTTATAATAGAATTAGTTTTATATATAAGTTTTATTTTTCGAATTAAATATTTTTTTTGAATTAAATTTAATATGTTTTTTTAATTTTCGATATAAATAAAATATATAGATTTAAATTAAAAACAGTTTTTAAAAAAAATTTGTGAAGTTAATTTTCAACAATTTATTTTAATTCGAAAATAAAAATATTATTTTTATGTTTAATTTTTATTTTTTTGATTTATAATATACTTTTTCATACTCTTAAATATTTTTTAAAAAACATATTTTTTTAAAAAAATTTCGAATTAAAAAAAATTATATTAAATTAAATTTAAAAATAAATAAAAATTTACTATATTTTTAAAATTCTAGACTCATAAATTTTTTTTAAAAAAACTGATTTTAATTTTAATTTATATATTTTATTTAAATCGAAATTTTTTTAATTATAATTCAAAAAGAAATATTTAATTTGAAAAATAAAACTTATATATAAAACTAATTCTATTATAAATTTATTAGTTTTAAAGTTAATGAAGTCATAATTAGTTTTAAATTTATTTTTATGATTTTTTTTAATTTTAAAATGATTTTTTAATGTAATATATTAAGAATGGGTATAAGGAGAAAACGAGTAAAACCTTGAGGGTACCAAGAAAATTTTTAAAACTTGGTGTGGATACCAAGAGAAAAAGTCCAAACCTTGAGGATACGAAGAAAAAAAACTCTTTAAAATTTTATTTTATTAAAATAAAATTTTATCTTATTAAAATAAAATTTTATTTTAAAAGATAATAAAATTCTAACAAAAATTATTAATTATTAACTTAAAATAGAATTTTACCAATCAAGAGGTGATATAGGATATTGAGACATGTGAATTAAACAAAAGATTTGTAGTCGTTTTAATCAATCAGACACTTGAATAAAAGGGATCAAAATCTTCTTACGAGATTTTACGCATAGTGCATACCGTATAGACTGCAAATTTTCATTTATGTATTTTAACTTTTATCAAAAAATTATTTTCCAATATCCTCCATTTTTTTAATTAATTTTTGGGGAGACATCTAGTTTACAAATCAATACTCCTATAAACATAGATGAGAACTTTTTTGTACTTTTGATTTTATCGAATTATATTTAAAGGTTTTTTAGTTTTTGGATATTATCTTGAATTTTTAACTTTATGGATTATATCTTCTATATAAATTAATATTTTATAAAAATTAAAAAAAATAAATTATTTATTCAAGAAATTATATACTTTAAAAATAACTATTAACAATAACTAAATAAAAATTATTTTTTTTTCCCATCAAAATATTAACTTATGATTGATAGAAGAGTGTATCCAAAAAGGTTTAAAGGCCAAAGACGTCTTTTCAAAACTGAAAAAATCTTACATATAATACGAAAAGATAAAAAATAAGAAGTTAAAAGTAAATATATATCGTCCAAATATTTTCAATACATATCCCTATATATTCCTGAAAAATATGGCATTCCTATATAAAAAAAAATGATACACTTTATAATGAAGCAAGTTGGATGGTTTGAAATGAATGTGTGGAGAGTTCATATTTGTGGTTGGATCAGTGGTTGATGAAATGTGTATTCAGATGGATGAGATTAGGGGACATCACCACATGCTTCGCATCTGTTTCGGGAAACAAAATGCTAATTTATTTGGCCACATAGTTGCATTATTTACCTTTTCAGGAACTTTGCATTATTTTCTAATCGTGCGGTCGACCCTCAACATAAAGGATAACAATTAAGAGACAAAAATATCAAAATTTTAAATCTAAAAAGAGTATTTGCTAGAAGAGAGCGACATATCAATTTGTAGATATGGGTGATTCATGGGTGGTCACTGCTCATCTTGCAATCTATCTTTAACTTAACCATCTCAATTTGTCAAAACATTGCTTACTTTTACCCATCCTTTTTTTTTTTGGTAGAAAAAGGTTGTCTTCGTGTTCACGCCCTGTTATTATAAAAGGAGAAAGAAATTATAAATGAATACTACGAGGGGAGCTAATCCCTTGCAAGTTGCGAGCAATAAGAGATCGAACACATAACGGTGGAGTGTTTAAAAAGTGCACCCCTAAGGCGAGAGAGAAAGCAAAATTGGCCAGGAAATCTGAAGCCTAATTATTACCTTCTCTGTAAACATGATCGAGAGAGATTTCTCAATCCCGTATAAAGAAGCTTTGGCAACAAATCACCAGGCCAAAAAGTGGGTGATAAGGGTTCACCCCGTTATCAATGAGGTCAATAATGAGTTTCAAGTCAACCTCCGTTTCACCTTTCTATATCCTAACCTCCATATATGCAAGTTTCAAACCCCTCGCAAGGCCCCAAAGCTCTGCCACTGGAGCCGTAGCAGCACCAATATTAACCGCTACCCCAGGAAGTCACTCACCACGATCGCCCCCGATAACCCCTCCAACAACTGCCATGCTAGCGTCCCCCTTGCAGGCTCCATTTGTGTTAAATTTGATCCAACCTGGAGGGGGAATCAATCATTGGACAAGGATCTCAACTCTGGAGTCATGATCCCTAGGTAACGAGGCAGAAGCAACTCTAATGTTCTCGTAATACCAAGCCCAAACAAACTACACCTTCTCCCGCACTTCCTCCACTCCTCTAAAGACCCATGTGGTTCTCCATTTCCATGATCACCACACGACTAGAATGAATAGCACGTTCCAACACACACTCGAGCCCCGGACCCGACCCAAGCCCACATTCTCGAACAACCAAGCCGTCCAGTCAAGTTTAAAGAAGTAAGTAAGGAGGTGGGGTGGGACTAACGAGGACCAAAGATGTTTTGCATGTCTGCAATCTCTCAACACATGCACAAGAGATTCCTCTTTACGCGGGCAAGAGGAGTAATACCCATCGCTATCCATGTGTCTACGTCTTCTCTCCTTGTTAGTTATGGGGACTCCCTAACCAACCAACTAAAGAAAGTATTTAACCCTCTCTTGGACCTTTATCCACCAAATCAAAAATGAAAGACCCTCCCTAAACCCACTCGACAACACCGATTTTGAGGGGAGCTTGAACGCCGATCGGGCAAAGAAAACACCCTTCAGGTCACCGAGCCAACGTACACAATCTTCCACTCCAACAGTAGCGGAGATGCGGAGGAAGATAAGGTTCAATAACTCACTCTCCAAGTAAGCCCAATCCAATCCAACATTGGGAGACCACACATCACACACCTTTTTCACAAGATCTGTGTCGTTAAGCTCCACCCTAAACGAGTTTTGGAGCGGTTCCTCGCCCAGCCAAATGTCCTGCTAGAAATGGATCGGTCTGCCACCATGAGCCTTCCAACCCAAGTTGGGTCCAATAATGGTATTGTAAGCAAGTGTGATGCCCCGCCAAATAGCCGACACACCAGTCCTATTCAAGATCTGAGCAGGCCACAACTCACTAGTCACCTTATACTTAGCCCGAACCACCCTAGCCCACAACTGGTCCCTGCAGTCAAACAAACGCCACCCCAACATACTCACCATAGCCATGTTCGATTGAGCAGGTCTAGATTGCCTAATCCCATCCCAAACTTGCTCCGGGGCTGACACACCTTCTCCCAACTAAGTAGATGTAGCCTATTGACTTGATCATCTCCTCCCCACATGAATCTTTCGTAGAGGCTATCAAGATTTGCATACACACTCGTTGGTAACATAATGGTATGCATATGGTAGATAGGGATAACTGTTAAAACCGATTTCACTAGTGTGGCCCGTCTTGCCAAACTTAAGCATCTCTCCCGATCTCTCCCTATCTCATCGACAAAGAATAGATGAGAAATTGGAGGCCCACCCTGAGATAATCTAATGGGATTCCAACGACACTCAGTCACCGCTTTATTAATCATATACCCTAGGCATTCCAAACATAAAACGAAGAGATAGGGAGAGGTCGTGTCTCCTTGTTGGTGGCCACGTTGCATGGGGAAAGATGAACAACGTTCTCCATTCCACAACACCCTCATGCTTCCAGAGGTTATACAGTTCATAAACCATCCAACCCATTTTTGTGACAACCCTAATCATGAAGAGTGTCTATCACGAGTTTCCATTTAACCATGTCTTATACCTTCTCAAGATCGAGTTTCAAAGTCATCCACCCTTTTGTACCTCTTTTTCTATTCATAGAATGGATGATCTCCTATGCTTGGACGATGTTATCCGAGATCAGTCTGTCTGGGATGAACGAGCTTTGCATCGGGCTAAAAACCTCCTTCATCACCCCCTTCAGCCTATTTACAAGCACCTTCGTAATCGTTTAATAACAAACGTTACATAATTAAGCTTATTGGCCGGAATTGTTTTGATGGTCTCAGGTTTAGCAACCTTACAGATTAAGACCATAAGAGTTTCATTCAAATTCTCATAAAAGGTTTCCAACCGAAAGAACTCAGCCACGAGATTAATCAGTGAGGGCCCGACGATGTTCCAAAGCTTCTAGTAGAAGATAGGTTAAAACCCATCTAGTCCCGGCGCCTTTAGGGCACGCATATCTTTAACCACCTGGTAGATCTCACTCGGTTCAAGATTTATGTTCAGCATGGTCTGATCTGCCTCAGAAATAGTCGGAAAATCCCCAGACTGCAACACACTGAGAGATGAAAATTGGTAGAGACTGTATAAGGCCCTGTTCGTTAGAGCTTTTTCGCTACATTATTGGAGAGCTTTGAGAATTTTGAAAGCTAATAGGTGTTTGGTGGAAGGAGATTTTTGTGGAGATTAGAGTATTAGTAGCTTTTTGTGTAGCTTTTTGGGTAGCTTTTTGAAACCTTTGTGAGAGAGCTTTTTCATTAGCTTTCTATAAATTTGGTCCAATTTACCCTCAAATATATATATGCATGTTTTATTATCATTTTTAATACTTATTCTTTTTAGTAATTTCACCACAAAAATTTACCCTTAAATCTCCACATACTAAACACTTTTTAGCTTTTTCGTTAGATTTTCATATTTTACAAAGCTACTCAATACTCTAGCTAAAAATCTACCGAAAAAGCTTAAACTACACAAAAAGCTTAAACTACCGAATAATCTCTCTCAACCGAACATGCCCTAAGTTTTTTAAAAATTCCGATGCATGGACTTCAAGTTCCTTTTGATCTAAACACCACCCACCATTAACCAGTTTCAAAGATTCCACCCAATTTTGTTGTTTGCGAATAATCGTGGAAAGGTAGAAGAATGACGTGTTGCGGTCACCATGCGAAATCCATTGTTGTCGGGCCTTTTGGCACCAACATATTTCCTCTTATTCAAGCACCTTATCCTACTGCACAACACAATCAACCTCTTGACTGATCAAAGAGTTGGAGATATCCTCCGCTAAAGCCTTCCCCACCTCCTCGAGCTCTCTGATCAGTATTTGCTTCCTTTCCTATATATTTTTTAACACTTGTTTATTCCATTTGGCAAGAACTTTCTGCAACTTCTGTAAGGCAAATGGAAGGGGTGCAATTCTATCCCAGGTCTCTTTAATCAAGGGCATGAAATCTAGGTGAGAGATCCAAGTAGCTTGGAACCGAAAGGGTCTTCTTCTACCATGCCTCACATCCAAAAGCGAAGCAACACCGGATTATGATCCGACGAAAGTCTAGGGAGGTGTTGGACCGAAGCATTTTCCAATTTAAGCCTCCCCGAATGAGACATCAGGACTCCATCCAATCTTTTCGCCTGGCGAGTATTCACCTCCTTGCCTCTATACCACATATACGGTGTACCTTGGAACCCCAAATCCACAAGCTCATTATCATTAATCCACTTACCGAAGTCTATACTAAACCTCGACAACCTGGCCGCTCCCCCTTGCTCTCCTCCAAACAATAGATCACATTGAAGTCCCCTCCAATGACCACAGGGCAGTCAACAACATCAATAATTTCAGATAGATCAATCCAATCATTTTCCCTCGGGCGTGGATCAGGGCAAATATAAACCACAATCAAATCTGATCTCATATAATATAATTATGTATTATAAGATGTACAAAAACTCTACATAATAAGATTTATAGATCTCCCACTTGAAATAACATAGATTATCTATAGATAAGTGACATGAAATGTGATCTCATAACAATCTTATTTTTAATTGATTCTACTTTAAGAAGATCATAAAAACTACTACTAATAAATAATCATATATTAATCGTGCATCATAAGATTTCAATGCACTTCCTTCGACGAAGTATTTTATATTCTCTTCTCTCTATGTTCTTATTTTCCTTAAAAACCTCTTTGTCTTTCTCTTCGAATCATCCGATCTACTTGTGTGTTTCTTTGATTTTTTATTTTTTCACGACGATTTGTCCGCCTTCCTATTTATTTTGACCTTTCGATCCATTAGACGATGTGCCGTCTAATATATCAAACCACTTTTTTTTATCTGAAAAGATTTGATTACATTAAATCATCTTTAATACAGTCTTATACATGTTGGACCTAAAGCAACATTATAATTAAGAATATATCACTGGAACAACCAAAAATACAAAGGATCAACACAGTTTGTGGGGCAACTTGCATTAGAGAAAATATCCATAACTTGTATGTACTATATCCATTTACTCCGATCACAAGCATTAATGCTTCGACTGATGAGTTGATAACACAACCTTTTTATTCACCGTCCTACATAATCATGCAAAACAATAAGTTTAAGGTAAGAAGTGAAGCATTATAAAGGTAAGAAGACAGAAAGACCATATATATGCACGCAGTAAAGCTAAATATACATCTTGAAGGATATTAAGGGCCCCAAATTAAGCAACCAAGCCCAAGTGATTTGAAAAGCATCTTTTCAACATAAACTTATCCCTCAATAATAGATCATGTACATGACATTACCTACCAAATCCAACCGAAGGTCAAGAAGAAAAAACAACATTGACCTAGATTACACAAACTTTTATATACATCTACTCCTACCATCCTTGGCAAAAGGTAAGAAATGAAGCATAATAAACATAAATATTCTTACCCCATTTCCAATTCGGAACTTTTGTATTAAAAAATTTGACAATTATACTAGTCCCAACGGTTGTAAATAAATATCGGTTTAGCATAAATTTGATCATAATTATTTATCATTTTAAGTTTTTTAGACCATTAAATAAGTAGTTATTATGAGATTTGTTCTTAAAAATTATTTTAATAAATTATTTTCAGGTAAATATATTTTTTTTATTGGTTCAAAAGAGTGTTGATTATTTAATAAGTGATAAAAGTTAGAAAAACTTTGTAAAACATATGTTATTTAATACTCCTATTCACAAATAATTGTCGGTTTAGCCTTATATTTTTGTTAGAGAATAATTGTCATTCTAAATATTTTGATTTCACTTTATACATTTGTCCTTCTAATCATTATCACAGTTAGTTGTGATTTTCAATAAAGAATAAATTAAATGAATGATTAGGAATATAAGGATATATTTAATACTCTCCTTAATATGTGTGTCAAATGTTAAAACGATGTGAACTTAAAGAGTAATTTTCATAAAAAACTGTGTCAAAAACTAAAACGGTAATTAATTAGGATTAAAAAAAAAGTCAACCATTTCAATTCAATATTTACTCACAAGTTACTCACGGATTAAAAAATATACTCCGTATGATTTTATTCACTCCTTTGAGTTTCAGACCGTCTTTTCTTCAGAGCTTAACATTGAAATAGCTAACTTTATATCCCTCTAATCTCTTTACCTCTTGCTAAATCTGAAAAACAAAGCAATTCGTAGCATAAGTACCATTTAGAAGAATGTGGCTACGGAGCCTACTAAGCTGATTGTGGACACGTTTTGTTGGTTCCCTGAGCACTCCGAGGCGAAGAGAATAGGTAAGTAAGCGTGGAGGCTTGAGAGATGATGAGTTCTCAAGGAAGTGGAAGGTACCCCCAACAGGGATGGTTAAGAGTAATTGCGATGCTTCTTCCTCGGGGGCTGATTGTGGAGTTGGGGTCATTGCAAGAAATGAGCTGGGTGAGGTGTTGTTCATGGCTGTGAGGAAGCTTCATGTTGGAACTGCTCCTTTGGTGGCGGAGACTAGGGCTGTTTTGTGGGTAGTAGAACCGATGATTGAGAATGGAATCAACTATAGTATTATAGAGTCGGATTGTGTGGTGGCAAAGGAGGGAGATGGTGATCTCGTGGAGCTTCACCATACGCGAAGGAAACAAAGCTGGCCACACTTTCAGCCGGTTAAAACCGGATTCTATGTTAATTTCTCCTTTGGTCTTTGTGATTTCTTTGAATTTCTCCTTCGGTCTTTCAGAATTCTTTGAGTTTATGTTTCAGATGCAAGAGATTCAATCAATCAGTGTATTTATGGATTTGGGAAAATTCAATCTATATCCATTTTAGATGGGAAATTTGACCTAAATCCATTTCAGATGTGAGAGATTTAATCACGTAGGCTCAAGCCCTAAGGTCGTCTCCCTTGGTAGGTTTCAAATGAAGGGTTTGTTGCAGGGATATATCTAATATTATAAAATCAAAGTAAATTAAGATTCAATTCCTCATGAAAATCAAGCAAGTTAAGAAATTATATGCCATGCATTTTTAGATGGAGCAAAGATGGCGAAAGATTATAACTAGACTCTCTGGATTTTGGATACTCAATATAACACGAAAAATAGTTTATTGTTTTTGGTGGAACCGAAGAGCGATTCATTGAAGAGGTTCGATTGTTGTATTTACACCTAGTAATATAATTTTTTTGAGAAGCGAAGGAATTCGATTAACCAGCCAAAACAAGCAAAACGAGAGGCTATAAAGTGATAGATGGACTAACCGTCATGATTTGACAAACCAAGAGATATGGAAAACGGGAAATTCGAGGTAGGCGGACAAAACACAATGCATCAACCGACGAGATTTTGAGACACGAAACCTCCGAACAAAGAAAAGCGTGACGAAATGCTAGTCAACCAAAGAGAGAAGCAGAAATACCATATGAGTCGCAGAAGTGCACATGAAAGCTCCAGAGACCACCGGTGAATAACTCAGATTTGAACTCTCTTTTGAGCATTTAGATTTCGATCACATGTCCACGACTCCGCCAAACGAAACAAGGTCAACCCGTCAATTAAGACGAAGAGTCAAACGCCAAAACGTGTGACCATCCAACCACAAAAAGAAAATGAAACAAGACCTGGGAGATGCATGAGTTTGTCAACCAACTCAATATTATTAAAAACGCTTTGTTTTTTATTAGAATTTATAAAACTTAGATAAGGGTGAGGGAATTTTCGTTATTATTTATCTTTAGGTTTTAGATTAACGGTGTTTAAAAGTATCAAAGATGTTTATGTTGGTAAATCAAGTGCATGTAAAAAGAAATATCGGTAATGATGAATTTGCGTTTTAGAGAAGCCAACAAAAGGCTTGACTAAAACTCTGAATTACCAACCTATCATCATTAACAATAATAAGCCCGGCTATAAAGCCAAAATAGTGGGGTATTGTTGGATTTTGTGGTAAAATGACATGCATTTAACACAAAAATCGCAAAACAAAATAGAATAAAAACAACAACTGCGTTTATAAAAAGAAGAAAAAAAAAAGGAGAATTGTAAATAATTTACAGGTTTGGTTACGTCCACAAGCTGCTCTACCTCCCCTCTCGATATTGGAAAGGCCATGATCCAAGTGTGGAAGGCTTCAACGGTCCGTTTACATAACAATGTGAGCGTTATCGTTATCTTAAGCATAGAGATGCAATGTGATGTATTGATTTAGTTTATTTTCATTTTTTTAACAATGATTTGCTTGTATTTGAGTGACCCTCTTGCGGGTGTTTTAGCTTTTTTTCCAAGGGGTCGGGCTATCCCCTGTTTGCTCACTACTTAGGTAACTAGTGACCGCTCGAGCCAGCCCGATCACGTAGTGAAGTCCGGAATGGAGGTGGTACTACTGGTTCCGTGGATCCAGTATCGATGTCAACCATATGATCAAGCTACTCAACCTCTAAGGTAATCAGTAAAGGACCCCTTCTAATCTCGCGTAGCATACCTGTCAAGATCTAGATTCGTTGCACAACAAAATATTTTCATGTTATTATTATTTAAGTACTTACTTATATTTAAAATTATAAACTCATACGTGAATTGAATCTACAATGGGAGTAGGATGATATGGAGCGGGAGAATCATGTCGGATGGCATCCCTCGAGACATAAATATGGGTATGTGGCTCAAAACAATCATAGTACTCCTTGTCAACTATAACACCCCAAATCCGTAGGACTCGGAGTGCTATTGGGCTAGGATCTCACAATGGATCTTGACCCTAACCTGACAACAAGTTCACTGAATCTTACAACAAGACACCAATAGATTAAAACAAAACATAAAACTGATATATATATATATATAAATATCAAAAGGATGATACAGAGTACTGCTGAGTACAAAGTCAAACAGAAATCCGTACAATAATAATAACCCAAAATCCCACGATAACGCCCAGTGTACGGAACCTTCAACAAATCACCCCTTTGGATCACTCTGCAGCTCTCCTAACCTGCAAAGGATCTACAACACGGTATAAAACCGTTAGCTAACCATACACATATATAAGAAGATGCTAGAGCACAAACACACATCAGAAATTATAACATATCAACATGCTTTCACATATTTACCCGATTTATTATCTTTAATAAGTCCAATCACTCAATCGTATAAATAGATGTATATGAATATATGTGACACGAGGAATATAATCCTCGCCTCTGAGTGCTATAGCCAGCTGGAGTAGTACCGGCACACCTCCCGTGTACCATATGGGAGTGGTGAGGGTCCTTCCCGTATACCAGATCTGGCCTGACCACAGAGAACCTCCCAAACTCCACTACGGGATGAAAGGGAAAGGTTATCACGGCCACTACGATGGGCGGTCAATATAATATAAGTCGGTAATGAATCATATCGCATGCTATAAAGCATAACAAACACCACTTAAACATACATCCAATATAAGGATAGTAGCTAAGTAAGTCCTATGGACTTACCTCAATCTCAGAAGTCGTATCACTACGATCAGCTCTCACTCGGGTCCACTCCAAACTGGAGGACAACACGGCCTATACAAGGCATACATATATATATATCAAACTCCTATCACACAAAGGGGTCACACCTAGACCCAAGGGATCCATAGGGATCATATCCAACTCATAAACCTCAAAGCCCTAACCGGCATATCTATATCATACTCATCAACATTCGATACCTAGCATGGTACTAGTTCCCTCATACTAGGAAAGAAAAGGAGCTACGCCACTATGGGTAGTCTTGTGACAAGACGCACCTGCTTGATCAAGGGACGCAGGAGCGGAGTAGACAACCCGCAGGCGCGACAGGGATCAGCCGCAGGCACGGTGACACGGGACACAGGCAACGCAGGCAAGGCGCTGGTGCTGGCGCGGGCGCTGCGGCACGGCTTCTGCAGGGGCGGCGTCTTCCGGGCGCGGGGCGGCGACAATGCAGAACGTGATCCCGCGGCTTCTCTTCGGCTCTTCACGTGATCAAATAACGTCTTCTCTCATCCAAATCACACACATGCAACAACATATACATTCCAACATCATCCTATGTCCAAACATCTAATCCTAAGCTAAAGAGATGGAAACAAAGAAGAAGAGAAGGAGAAGAAGCAAGAACTCACCACTACTGAAGATCTTAGGCTGCAAGGAGATGTCATACACATCAGTAGTTGGCTTCCAAGCTCAGCATACACATCACTAGCATCATCAACAACCACAAAGCACAACTTTCAAGCAAAACTCCAAGGAGAACAAGAACAAGATCAAAGGAAGGGATGATGAAGCAAGAAGGACGTAGGAACTGAGGAAAAGAAGTGAAGAAGAACCCTTGATCAGCCAAGGGAAAAGAAGAAGTAAGGGAAAGTTAAAGCACGGGTCAAAGAAGTCAACAAAACCGGCTGCAGCCGCTGGAAACCGCAAGAGCGGTTCCTTGAGCCGCAGGGGCGGAAACCCGCAGAGGCGGCAGTCATGCCCGCGGGTGCGGAAAGGCCAACCTCAGCCAAAGCCAATCTCGGCTAAGGTCTAATCTCGCTCCGAAAGAATAGGGCTCTCACATCAACATCTCAAGATGAAACCACATGATCATGCAGAAAAATTTCACAGAGATTGTTCGCTAATTTATGACCCTGCAACTCCTTATCAGTAATGATAAAGATTCACAAGTTCATAAAACACTATATACTTTAAATTTATAACTCATAATAATCACTCAATAAGTAGTGAACTCATAGTGTATGGATCGTACACAATAGAGAAAGTATTTCAAGGTCGAACACAAGGACTAAATGGTTTAATTCGCAACTATGATCAATGATAGTGTAAATCTAAACTAAGAAATAGAAGGAAAAAGATAAGGGAAAGAAGATCAATGTTTTTGGAGGGTTTTTATGTTGTTCGCAATTTAATGTCAAATTCAATCGAAAATAGTTTTATAAAACAAAGAAAATAAAAGATAATCAATTAATGGAAGCATGGATTCCAAGAATTCAAAATCATTGTTTATGACGTATGGACTCAAGATAACTCGCAAGGCTATGATAGAAAAGCAACGAGGATGAACGTTTCTTCAGTGATGATCTATTACCTGGTAAGTCACAAGATCGATCATCTAATTCCAATCTTAAATACCTATTGCCGGTTAAGTCTCAAGGTATCTAGGATGAAAATTTTGCACAAACCGGATTCTCTAACTAAGGACTAAGCAACCCCTTACCGGGTAAGTCTCGGGAATTACCTAACACAGGTAGTAATCTGGCACATTCAATCCAATAGAGGTTTTCACCTCTATTACCTATGATCAATCTACTTCTGTATCTAAGAAGGAATATCACTGGGAAAGTCTCAATTCCAACTCAGGTTGCTAGCTTAGAAGGCTCTAACCTAGATTCTATCCAAACCAACCATTAGGGTTTCAAGCAATTTCAAACCAAATATATAATATAATCTATTTCATGATAGTCCAAGCCATAAACAAATCTCTATTCACCTTGGAACAACAGTAGTTCTAGCCAATAATCATCATAATGAAATCACAAATTAATTCGGGAAAAAACAAATATAGCATAACATGGAAATAACAAAAGAGAGAAAAGAAAGTACTCAGCTTTAATAATTCGAAATCCAGCTAAAGGAATGAAATCAGTATCGCAAAGTGTATCTGAACTGAAGGCAACAATAACGTCTGAATCTTTCCTCTAAACTATCAAAATGTCTCAAAGGTAGAATGTAGAAGATGAAGGAGGTAGGGAAGAAGACAATTCTCTCTAGGTTTTCTCTTTCTAAAATAAATCCAGCTCCAATTCGCCTCCCCTTGGAAGGTATTCAGGCCTTCCGTTTATACCCAAACCTCTGCCAAAAAGAAAAGGTCGAAAAGGAAAAAGTTCGAACATCAAATATGACGCTCAGGGAAGAAATCCCAGACAAAAATCTCGGGTGGATCTCGGTCATATCGGGCCCGAGATTTTGCTCTCTGTTCTTCAGTTTCTTCAGCGTCGTACAAACGGTCAAAAATCGTTGGGATCTCGGCCGAGATTTCTCTCAGTTATAGAAATCTCGTTCAATGCATGTGATCTCGGTCTCAGTTATAGAAATCTCGTTCAATGCATGTGATTCCTTCGTCTTTTCCCATGCATGTATGATCGCTCCAATGTATCTACTCTGAGGCTTGATCGATCCTCAAATGCGTCGTTTTAGCTTCGAAATGCGTCAAATTACCTACAAAGCCACAGATAGCGTGTGTATACATCTGTTCTTGCAAAGTAGAACTAAACAAGTGTAAATATATGGCACAAACTAAGGCTAAAACATGGATGCGGAAAGAGGAAATCTGCCTAAATGCATAACTAAATTAGGTCGATAAATCATGTTATCAAAGATGCTCAAATCGGGTCTCCCAATGATGACCATACCCCTTGTGAACGTCAACTCCTAACCACCTTTCTTTGGTCTCTTGAAACTCGAAGACTCAATCACATTTGGGATGGGAACACACTATAATCCCCCAAACTACCTAAGGACTCTCTCCGGCATGTACGGCTCGTATCGCCCTAGTGTCCAATGATCCATCTATAACGGGAAAGATGTAACGCCCCGCAATAAAATCGATTGATCCAAATTGGGTGAATAAAACCTAAAGAAATTAAAACTAAGTGTTAGTATGTAACAATAAACAACAACATAAAAAAATTTAAAAATTAGTGAAAGATCATAAAAATCTTACATCATCCACTCTAAATCGTTCCAATTGAACCCTATACCCTCGGACACTCTTGTAAGAGCCTTAGTTTTTCGGACCGAGAGTGGACCTTAGCCGAGATTGGCTTTGGCCGAGTTTAGACTTTCCGCACCCGTGGGCATGACTGCCGCCCCTGCGGGTTTCCGCCCCTACGGCTCAGGGAACCGCCTCTGCGGTTTCCGGCGGCTGCAACCGGTTTTGTTGACTCCTTTGACCGGTGCTTTATCCTTTGCTTACTTCTTCCTTTCCCTTGGCTGATCAAGGGTTTTCTTCTTCACTTCTATTCCTCAGTTACTCACGTCCTTCTTGCTTCTCCTTCACCCTTCTTGATCTTGTTCTTGATCTCTCTTGAGTTTGGAAGAGTTTTTGTGTGTGTGGTTGATGTTGGTTGATGAGCTAATGTGTATGCTGAGCTTGGAAGCCATCTACTGAGGGTGTGATCTCTCCCTGCAGCCTAGGACCACAAAGGTGGTAAGTGTTATTGCTTCTCCTTCTTTCTTTCCTTGATTCTTTCTTCCTTAGCTTAGGATTAGATGTATTGATCATAGATTAATGTTGGATTGTGTATGTATATGTATGTGTGTGATTTTGGATGAGAGAAGACGTGATTTGATCACGTGAAGAGCCAAAGAGAAGCGCGGGTTCACGTTCTGCACAGACGCCGCCCCCGCGCCTAGAAGCCGCCGCCCCTGCGGAAGCCGTGCCGCAGCGCCCGCGCCTTGCCTGCGTTGTCTGTGTCCCGTGTCACCGCGCCTGCGGCTGATCCCTTCCGCGCCTGCGGGTTGTCTACTCCACTCCTGCGTCCCTTGATCACGCAGGTGCGTCTTGTCCCGGGACTACCCATAGTTGGGTAGCTCATTTCCTTTCCTAGTATGAGGGAACTAGTACCATGCTAGGTATCGGATGATGATGAGTATGATATAAATATGCCGGTTACGGCTTTGAGGTTTAGTGTTATCGAGGTTTACGAGTTGGATATGATCCTTATGGATCCCTTGGGTCTAGGTGTGACCCTTTGTGTGATAGTAGATTGATATGTATATATGTATGCCTTGTATAGGCCGTGTTGTCCTCCAGATTGGAGTGGACGTATCTGAGAGTTGATCATAGTTTGGATTACTTCCGAGACTGAGGTAAGTCCATAGGACTTACTTAGCTGCCATCTCTATATTGGATGTTGCATGAGTGGTGTATGTTTATACTTGATAGTATGTGCTATGATGTTTACCGACTTATGGTATAGTGACTGCCCATTGTAGGGCTGTGACAGATATGCCCTGTCATCCCGCGTGGAGACAGGGAGGTTCTCTGCGGACAGGCCAGATATGGAAGTGGGACGGGCACTTGCTGCACTCCCATAGGGTACACGGGAAGTGTGACCATATCACCACTCCAGCTGGCAACCTCCCCGAGAGACGAGGGTTATATTCCTCGTGTCACATATGTTCATATTGATATTTATATATATATACGATTCGTGTGTTGGACCATTTATATAAAGATAATGAACCGGGTAAATGTGTGATATCATGTTGAAGTACTTAGTATTTCTGATATGTGATTGTGTTTATGCTCATTCTTTATATGTGTATGGTTAGCTAACGGTTTCATACCGTGTTGTAGATCTTTGCAAGTTAGGAGAACTATAGAGTGATCCAGAGAGGGTGATCCGCTGAGGGCTCCGTACACTGGGATTATTATCGTGGGATATGGGATATTTGATGTACGGTTATATGTTTCTTTTGTACTCAGCGGTACTTATGTATTACCTTTTGAGATTTATATCTCAGTTTTACGTTTTGTATTTAATCTATCGGTGCCTTGTTGTAAGATTCAGTGAACTTGTTGCCAGGCTAGAGTCAGGATCCATTGTGAGATCCTAACCCAGTAGCACCTCGAGTCCTACGGACTTGAGGTGTTACAACTCTAATCAGACTACAAGCCATGAGGCCTCGGACCTGTCCATAATGCAAACCGACTTGGTCCATGTCTATTGGGATCCGGGTATGCATCACCTCACAAAGCCGGAAAATAACTCTATATGCAACAATACACTCACAAACCATTAATAAGTAATGAAATGATTATAAGATATTCTACTTCAAAATAGAAAAACAAAAACAAATGCTAAATATACTTGGAGTGTAGGAAAGGGTATCCATCTAGTTGTGCACAACAACCACGAGAGGCCTTACCTAATTTCCTATAAAGATTAGCTAACACCGCCGAACCCTAAGATAACGCCGTGGTCCTCTAATGATCCCGCACAACATCTAACAATTGGTGCTTCACCCGGTTTGTAGTCTTGGCCGAAAATAGGGTCGAATATATAAATATAAGTAGATATCCACTAGTGACGCGCTCTGGATAAAGGTCATCACGTCTCATACGTGTAATCCTCTCATCTAAAAAGCTAAGTCTAATCCATCCCTCCTTGATTTGTTTCCTAACATCATTGCTGACCATATCAAACATATCCTCAAACAAAGCTATCAAAGTGTCACGGCTCGAGGCACCAATAAGCATATCTCCGTCTATCTACAATCCTAATATCTTCACGACATCGTGAAGTGTGATCGTGATCTCACCCCAAGGAAAGTGAAAGTTGTTGGTCTCCGGATACCAACGCTTCACAAATGCAGATATCAAACTACCGTCGGGACTCTTGTAGTCGAACTCGTGCAAGCCAACGAACTCACTAAGACGAGAAAACTATAATCAAGTCCCTGGATCATCCGGCTACAGTCTAACAACCTCGGTCCACTAAGAAAATATCGGGAGATGTCGATGAACACGCAAAACTCACCTCTCAATACCCTTCCATATGTCGTTGGCCACATGTGTGTCATAGTGCTTTAAGGTGTCAAAAGTCAAGGGGCGGGAGTCTCGGGTGAGATCTCAGACCTCCTCATCCAGTATCTCCTCCACTAAAATATCCCTATCACCTAGGCCCTCGACATCCTCCTCTAAAATAACCCTATCACCTACGACCTCCTCCTCCTCCTACAAAATTCCTATGTCCTCTAGGTTCTCCTCAACCCTAACGCCCTCCTCCGGAACCTCCTCCTCAAGAACCTCCTCCTCTAGAACCTCCTCCAGAACCTCCTCCAGAACCTCCTCCTCTCGGACAACTGGATCCGTGAGATCATAATGCTCTTGAGGCACTTCATCTCGTTGATATGCACCGAGAGTCGTCAACATTAGTCCCTAACCTTGACATAGGGGCCATTGAGCGGAGATGAACCACTCTATCACGCCCCGATGTAGTCACGGGTCGACTAGGAATGTTCCTATCAATTTAAGTAAAACAAGATGCATGTTTCTATCAATCTAATTTAAGCAAACAAAAATGGAACATTAATCATGACTACATTGGTAACAATAGCAAAATCAACAACATTTCATTTATCAATCCAAATAAACAAAAATATTAATACATTAAACATGAACAACAATAAGAAACAATAATGAAATTCAATAAAATCAATTCAAACTACAACAACAACAAACTATCATGGCTAGTTCAATTTCAATAGAAATAAATTTGAGTATCACTTTCAATTTCCGTTCAATTCAATTTACACCAAATTCCGGCATTCTATTTCGATTTCAATTCAATCAGAATCCGGGTTCTAGATTCACTCAAGGTTGTAAATTTAATTTCAATAGAAACAAAATTCCGAGTATCCATTTCAATTTTAATACAATTCAACTCAATTCACACAAAACTTCGGCCTTCTATTTCGATTTCAATTCAATTAAATCAAAATTCTGGGTATTAGATTCAATTTCAAGAAACTCACCTTTCGTTTTTCACCTGTCATTGCTGAATTTTCCGGACCCGGTTCCGATTTTCTTCTTCCTACTCCTTTGAATGCTCCGACACCTGCAAATCGATACTAGGAAATAAGAATAGGTTGAAAATCGAGACTGACAGGGAAGAAGAACATGTTGCGGCAAGGAAGAAGAACGAGTTACGGCTGAAAATCAATTTAGGGTTTTGAAAATCGAGACTGACATACTGGAGAAGAAGAACAGGATCCAATTTTCTTCTTCATGCTCCTTTGAATCCGAAACCTGCAAATCAATTTAGGGTTATGAAATCAAGACTAACAGATTAGGAAATTAGGGTTTTCGATATTACTCACCTACGGAAGATAAGAAGATCAGGTTGCGGGTTGCTCATCGAGATTTGACGAAGAAGATCCAACAAAGAACATGTTGTTGATTGAAGAAGAACAAAGGTGCATGTAGTTGCTCACCGACACTTATCCTTGAGCAAGGTACCACAGATGAAGTGCTTATACACTTCTATACTCCTAGTGCAACTTCATACAACTCTGAGGTGGAGTTTGACATTGGGGATTACACAACTAAAGGTTCAAAGGAAACTAATGATCATAATGAGCATACAACTAGCTCACAAAAAGCTAGTAAATCTCTACATTCTGAAATGAATGAAAATTTTGCTTCTGAGCATATACAACCATTAAGGGAGGGTAGTTTTCATCCTTTCTCTAGCAGTAATAATTTTGATATGCATGATCATATTATAAATGATATGTCTAATATGCATGCCTCTTCTACCTCTGATGTGAATGTTAATGATATGTCTAATCCTGTTATAGATTATCAGTTAACTAGAGATAGAATTCTCAAAACTGCCATACCTAATAGAAAGTATCAATTAACTAATGGTGTTGAATATGCTCTTATAACTACTGATTCTGTTTCATACCCCTACACTCTTGAGACTTATGAACACATCATTGCTTGTTCTGATGCTAAAAATTGGTTAATTTCTATGCATGATGAAATTGCTTCTGTGAATGTTAACAATACTTGGGTTTTATGTGATAGACTTGAGAATTCTAAGCTCATACAGTGTAGATGGATCAACAAAATAAAAGATGCAACTAATGACACTGAACCAACCATATATAAAACAAGATTAGTTGCTAAAGGTTTTACGCAAAAAGAAGGACTTGACTATAATGATATTTTTTCTCCTGTTGTGAAATAAAAAAAACCCCTTAGATTGTTTCTTGTTATGGTTGATATATATGATTGGGAACTAGAACAAATGGATGTTAAGATTGCTTTTTGGCATGGTGACTTAGTTGAAACTATATATATGTCACAACCTAAAGGCTTTATTGATAAACGTAAACCTCATGTTGCATGTCTGCTTAAAAAATATATCTATGGTATAAAACAATCACCACAAAAGTGGAATCTTAAATTTGATGCATCTATGACCAAACTAGGATTTATAAGAAGTGAATATGATACATGTCTTTATTTGAAAAACATTTAGAAAAAAAAAACATGCTCCCTTGTATGTTTTATTGTATGTTGATGACATCTTGATTGTTTCTCCTTCTAAAGTGCTCATTATTGGTGTTAAACATGGTCTTAGAAATAGTTTTAATATACAGGACTTAGGTAATGCTAAGAAAAGTTTTGGTATCACTATCATTAGAGATAATCCTAATAAATCCATGTTGTTATCCCTCGCCGCAACCATCTCCCTCGCCATTGTCGTCTCCTAGCAAAATCGTCACCGCCCTATTAGCCTCATAGTCGCAGAATCGCCCTCACAAGACAATTGGAGTAGGATTCAACCTTCCAAGGCTGCAAAATTATTCACCATGACCACAATCTCAAGGTTTCAGCAACTTCTTTAAGAAGCAACACAACACAGATTGTGTAACATGATAATTCAATTGCGCGCATAAAATCGCCACTTATTAGGCAAGATATGGCTCCATAAAATTAGTCAAGTGTTACAAGTGAGTGCAGCAAGGGCTTGGTTGAAAAGAAAGCCTCGAGATTGGCCATGACAGCATCAGCTGCAGCCATGAAGGAACTGGGTGTATAAACAGCTTGATGACTAGTCATGACCACATTATCCAACCCAAATAGCTCGCGGGGCACATCAGGTTCGTTCTCAAACACGTCAAGCCCTACTCCACCTAGTTTTCCTTCCACTAAAAATCTCACCATTTCCTTTTCATCAATTAAAGCTCCTCGGCCTATGTTTATGATCATACCTTGCGGACCCAAGGCAGACATCACATCGTTGTTCACAATGTGATGGGTCTGCTCGTTTAATGCGCAGCAAAGGACTAGCACGTCACTTTCTCGGGCTAGGTCAAGGATGTTGTCATAGTATGGATATGAAGCAGATGGTTTCTTGTTTCTTGAATTGTATGCAACCTTGCACCCGAAAGCAACGAGCCTCTTCGCTACCAACGACCCAATACTTCCGAGACCGAGTATTCCAACTCGCTTTCCTCCTACCTGCAGTAAGCAAGCAATCAGTGAATTTGATCAGATAGCATAATGTGTCTTTCTGCTAATTTCCTATTCGTCTTAATTAGGTATTACTAACTAATTACGCATTTTAAACAATCAAAAAGTTTGATAAACTCACGATCTTATTTATTCATTGAACTTAACGTCAAATATAAACACAAAGAAACCATGTTAACCTAATAAAGAGTAAAACATTAGGAGTTTTCAAGCTAATTTCTTATTCGTCTTAATAGCAGCAGTGAATTTGATCAGATAGCAGTAAAGTAACAGCATTTCAAACAAAACTTGTTAAATCGCACATACCTTGGAGCCAAGGGATGGATGATTTAATATTTGAGTCCAAGATTTCTCCAGAACGAAGCGGTTTCCGGTGGAGATTTTTCTGACTACGTCAATGAGAAGGCCGACGGCGTAATCTGCAACATCCTCCGAAAAGGCGCCGCCGTTGTTGAGGACCACGATGCTGCGGCGGCGACATTCGAGGAGGTTAACGTGGTTGGCGCCGGCCGTATCGACGACGACGCATTCCAGGGAGGGGAGGCAGGATAAGACATCGACGTCAAGGGGGGTCAGGTCAATACAGAGTAAGATGCGGATCTCGGCGGCGCGGTGGCCGAGGAAACGGCGGAGGTTCGCGGCAGTAACCGGGTTGGAGGAGTCGTCCTGTAGGGAATCGAGGACAGTAAAGTTCTGCCTAAGGCGGTCCACGTAGGGGATGCGCTGGCCCGGTCGACGATGGATGAGAATCACCGGTTTTTCCGGTGGAGTGTTTCCCGTAGCAGTCATTGAGAAGTCGCTCCGGTACTGATGAAATGAGGATAGGTGTGTAGTGAAGTTGATATAGAAATTGGAACACGTGCTTCATACTTGTCCGTCAAAGATAGTGTAATTTACTTAGGAGACCGAACGTTAACGAAGGTGATATAATTCTAATAAAAAAAACGATCGTGTAATTTACTTTTCAAATCAATTAAATTAATATATTTTAAGTATTTTCTCTCTAAATCTTATTTATTTTTATTTAATATTATAAGAACCATCTATTTAGACATATTTATTAACGTTGTCCATATAATTTTAATTCCAACGGTTAAACCAACTTTAAATTTATTTTTATAGGGAAAGTAAATACACTTGTTATGCTAAAGAATTATGGAGTTGATCATGGGTTGACTTGATCTAAACGGTGTAGATTTTTTTACCAATTATACAAAAATATAAGATATATGGTGACATTTTTGTAAATATAAAAAATTGTGTGGTAGCAATTTTGTTATTTTAGGAGTTGCAGTTGCAATTATTTTTGTAAGGACCCTTTTTCGTTTTTTTTATTAGTTCAAAGTGTATTTGTCCTATTGGTTCAAACATTTTCATAATAAAAGATGGACACGTGTTTGTAAAATTAACATAACAATATAACTTAAATTTTCACTCCATCAAGCTAGAGGAGTGCGTATTGGATCAAAAGTGAGAGTTAAAGCTTTTTCATATTTAAAGTGAGGTTTGTTCAGGTGTGTAAGTGCGGAAAAAAAACCCGCTTATATAAGCTCGGTGAGTCAGGAATACGCGTTTTTCCCAATAGGTAGTCCTAGGTATTCACATTACTAGATACTGACGACGCTTCTTTTTATAAGGGGGTGTTAAAATTTTAATGACCCATTTTTATCTAACATTATCCCTACAAAGTGATGATGAATGCCAATATGCTTAGACCAAGATTGTTGAACATAATATTTAGATATGTTAATGGAGTTTCTATCATCACATAAGATGGAAATATCAACAAATTAAGGATAAAATTAATGCATCAATTGTTGCTTGATGCACAAATTTTTGTGCACAACAAGCAGCCACAACTATACAATCCAATTCGGTGGTGGATAAGGACACTGGAATATTTTTTAGATGCCCATGATACAAGAAACTGTTCAAGGAATTGGGTTATTCAAAATGTACTCTTCTTGTCCACTTGGTATCCACCATAGTCGATATCTGGGTACCCAATTAGGTCAAAAGAGTAGTTTCTGAGGTATTACAAAAAAATGTTCCTTCGTACCTTTGAGGTAACTTGACGAGAGTTGAAATGCGATCTCAGATCTCGTAAATATAATACTTCATATATCTATAATTAGCGTTGGGATTGTGTTTCCTAGAAGCCACAACAACCATCCAAATTACTACTAAAGTTGAATACATATGTAATAAAAAGTTTATTTAAGTATTTGAGGGTCATTCTTAAGGAAATCAATAAGAAGCCCTTTATTATCACTTTATATATATATATATATATATATAGATTGTCAGGAAATCAATAAGAAGCCCTTTATTATCACTTTATATATATATATATATAGATTGTCAGAGTGTACTTTTCTTGAAAAAAGATCCTATATATCATGTAAAACTGAGTATTTAACATATCTAACAAATAAACTCATACAAAAATAATCTAGAGCGATTGTAACCAAGAGTATAGAAACAAAACACAAGATATTTGTTGACGAGGTTCGAAGCAAGTCCTATATCCCGGGGATCTCAATATCGATACAATCCACTAGTTTAAAGCCAAAGCCAAAACAAGAGTTACAAGTATAGAATCGTAAGTGTAAAGCCAAGACAAAGAGAAACAAGAGTAGAAATAACACATAAACGAACAAGAACAAGACACGAGTATGACAATCCAAGGATTCTCTTCGTGTACCACGATCTTTGGTTCGATGGATCTTCCAAGCTAACAACCGTCGAAGAATTTAGCGCTCGTTCTTGCTTTATGTGGAGGAGAACACTCATAAACAAGCAACAACCTCTAGAGGAGATGCTTCTCTTTGCTCAAGAACACTAGAAGAAGAGCTGAAGAAGAGAGTGGCGAGAGAGGAGAAAAAGAGAGGTTAGGGTTAGGGTTAGCTGATAACTAACATAATATATCTCCTCCTTAGCTCCAAACGACGTCGTCAAATTAAATGAACCACACGGCTATGCATCAGACCCAGTCCAACACCAATTTTCGAAACTTATGAACACAACCACGGTTCTTCAAAACAACAAGCCTTCAAGCCGGTTTCTTATCACATGGTCCCGAGTTCGGTTCTCCTCAACTCTATCTCCTCCGGCTTATTTACCTTACAATTCACCCTCCTAACTCTTGTAATTATGGCTTTAAAACATTTGATTCAAGAACAACAAATTTAGTGGATGGTCGATCATCACAAATCCTTCCTCCTCCTTTTTCTAAGTTATCTCATACAGATGAACTGAATCCTTGCAAAACACAAATTTATCGTTAGTAATAATTTTAGTACAAAAATTTGTTGGATTTACTTCTCCTCTTAACTTCTATACAATTAACTCCTTCTTATCAATCTTTTGTCTAATATAGTGATATCTATCATCTATATGCTTTGCTCTCTTATGGTAGACCGGTTCTTTGCACAAGAAAAGAGCACTTTGACTGTCAGTATATAGAGTTGCATTATATGGTTTATTGAAAATCTCATTCAGACTTCCTTTCAACCTCATAGCTTTTTTTGCTGCCTTAGTACCATCTATTTACTCAAGGTCAATTGATAAAAGAGTAACAATAGACTGTTGTTGAGACTTCCAGGATATGCAGTTTCCACACTAAGTGTAAACATAGGCAGCGATAGACTTTCTAGTATCCTTATTGCTATCATAATCTGAATCAACATATCCCACAAGTTCATTAGTATCACAATGAACACCATATTCTAAAGCAAGGGAAAAAGTACGAGCTAATTATCTTAGCATGAATTTCATAGTAGACCAACTAATGCTTCTGAGAGGAATTAGACATATATTTTCTTAGAACACTAACAATAAAAGCAAGGTCAAGTCTAGTGCAGATCATAAAGTACATTACAGAACCTACAACTGCATCATATGGAACCAGTCTCATACGCTTAATCTCATCCAGAGTCATATCAGATGTTTTTGTGAGATGAAGATGAGTTGTTAGTGGTATAGGTGTTTGCATTACAAAATTCATGTTTTTGTGTTGTGTCGACCATATCTTCTTTTAATTTATGTCTCTCACAATTTTCATGCCAAGTATCCTCTGAGCAAGACCAAGATCTTCATGTCAAATGTGTTCTTCAATGAAGATTTCACTTCACTGATTTTACCCTTGGATTTACAAATTATGAGAATGTCATCAACATATAACATAATATATAAGGGACTATCAATTCTAATAAACATGAATTACAAGCATGAGTCATAAGAATGCTGAGTGAAGCCAAGATCTTTCATACAAAAATCAAATATTTTATTTCACTATCTTGGGAATTATTTTAGGCCATGTACCGATTTATTAAGCAATCAAGCATAATCAGGGAAATTCACATTAATGTAGCCCTTAGGTTGTCTCATGTATATAGTTTCATCAAGACTACCATGTAAGAAAGTTGTTTTAACATCCATCTAATCAATCTCATAATCAAACAGACCAACAATGTATATAAGCAGTCTCAAGGTTTTATATTTCACAATAGGAGCAAAAAATCATGTGGATTTTGACTTTCTCTAACTTTGTACACCCATTTGCAAAAAATCAGTCTAGCATCTTTGGATTTATGTTCAAGTGTCCAAGTATTATTCACATGCATAGATTCAATTTATTCATTCATAGAAGATTTTCACTCATTACAGTGTATAGATCTAATAGCATTCTCATACAACTCAGGAGTATGAATAGAAATAATATCAGCAATTAAGAATACTTATTCTACAATATGATAAAATATATTCTCAACATGCTCTACTAAATTCATATACTTAGGATTAGGTTTACTTTGCCTAGGTTCTCTGTCTCTAGTTAACTAATAATTAGATAAAGAAGGCATAGAGGGCATATGAAGCACAAATTCATGCACATCAGACATATTAACATTATCATCATCAGAGTCATCACTAGAACAAAAAAGGCATTTTATCACGGTTATTTTTGACCTTTTATCCCGGTAGTGAACCGTGATAATAGGTCAATTGGGAAGGATCCGTGATAAAAAGTATTTATTTATCACGGTTCCAAAACCAGGATAAAAAGGCTTGAACCGGTCTCTGTTTTATTTTCTTTGAACCAACGCCTCTTTTATCACGGTTTTAACCGTGATAAAAGAGGTGTTGGGTTCGCCGGCAAGGATATCTTTTATCACGGTTCTTATTGAACCGTGATAAAAGACCAATTATCCCGTTTCATTAACCGAGTTGAAATGTCCAAACCTTTTACCACGGTTCAGCTTGAACCGTGATAAAAGTCCAATTATCCTGTTTCATTAACCGGGGTGAAAGGTCCGTACCTTTTATCACGGTTCACATGGAACTGAAGGAAGGGCATTTAAACCGGTTATTGAACCGGGATAAAAGCGTTAGAAAGGTGGCGCCAATGGTACATTTTATCACGGTTTATTATGACCCGTGATTATATATCTGTGATTAAAAACGTTTTTTGGGTGCCAAAAGACGTATCTAATATCATAATTACTTTTTTGTTGTAATTTCACCCTATTTACAGAATGATTCATTCAATTTGACAATTACACAACATTCATTTTCACCATCAAATAGTATATAACCATTAATTTCAAAACAAATGAAGGATTCATCCCAACAAAAATATATATCTAGCCATACAGTGCAAAAAAAATACGAACAATGTGTAAAATTGAACTTAACCTTAAATGACCTTGTATCATAATCTCTATGAGAAAATAAGACCAATGTTATAGTGAAAAACAAAACTCTAAACAACCAACAATTGACCTATGAAGATGGCTCCCATCACGAACCGATGTTTTGTGGAGCTTTGCATCTAAATATCCGTCATTTCACTGAAGTATTCTAGCCACTGCACTCGAATTTCGTCAATCTCTTCTTGGGTGTAAGCCTTGAGTTGTCTCAAGTAATATTGGAAAATATTAAAAGGAATAAAATGTACTAGCATAAACATAATCCATATCAAGTTTCTAACATGAATGTTATATAAATATATAACCCATATGATGCATACAAGTTATCCTTGTGAACTAAGATCAATTGGTTTTCTTGAATAAACTTTCTTGCACTACTGCACCTAATATATGCATTTTGAATACTTTATTTATAGTTTGGATTCTAGATAAAATAAATTTACCTCTTTAGAGACCACACGACTGTTTCGTTTTTCAAGAATCTCCCACATATACCGCAACACGTATAATCCAGTTTAAACTTTATTGGGTTGAGATGGACACTACATTCATCAAAAACAAAAATAATTACAAAGTTAATAGATACAAGCTCCTATAAAAAAAATCCCGACTTCATAAGCAATTATACACTCAATAGTACCTTTACTTTGACCCATCGAGTACGATGACGAGATTTCTTTTGATCTTTTGAAGCCCAAAATATCTTCAAACTCCTGTACAAAAATCAAAGTGTATATACATAAGAAAATATGCATGGCTTATGCACAATATATTTAAATCTAGTTTTCATGGTTAGACGTATTTAAAATCGGTAAATATAAACACACCTAAAAAACAGAAAGGGACGAACAAAATTAATTCAATGAAAAAAACACTTACGTTGCAAAAAAATCTTTGAACGGGTAAAGGGATCTCTTCTCTGAGTGGATCGAGGTAGTAGGCGGTGTCATCTTTAACATTGATTACAACTAACACCCAATGAAACCTATATATGTTCCACACAATTGTTCTTAAATAATTTTACTGAATTAATATAAACTCATACAAACATATGTCTATTTGACAATTATTGGTGAATTATTTAGTTATCCGATATGATATGACACAAAAATCATCTTCATCTCAATTTCACCTCTTATTGCGCTAGTAATATATTGTTGACGATCTATCATTGTCTTGCGACACACTCCAGGAGATACCCTTGACGGACAAAGGAATCCATACATGTGATTGATTGTGTGACAATGTTTATCCCACAAGTATCTACAAGCAAAACAATAGTTAATTAATTATTTACAAAACATAGTTATATCACCAAATATTACTTTGAACTTACTTGATATAGAATGAAACGACAGGATCTTCCATTTCTTTTCAGTCACCTACCAGTTCTGTCCTACTGATACTAGATTTCAAGTTATTTACTTTCTAATATAAATTTAATAAAATATAAAAACAAAAATGGAAGGGGTCATTAGATAAAAAAACAGAAAGCAACAAATAAAACATATAAAACAGTTTAAAAAATAGAAAAAACGGAAAATGAATACTAGAATGCAATGTAGAAAATGTATCCTTATAGCACATTAACAAATTCCACAAAATCCTTGTACACAATAAAAATAACAAGCAAGAGCTTGCGGGTCAACAATATTAACAACCATAAGCATATTAATGAACAACAATCTAACCTTAAGAATCCAAGTGGCTAGGTCAAAACCAGTAATGACCAGAAGCATAGTTAATGATGGAAGACAAATCTAGAGGAATACCTTTACAAAACCAAAAACAATATTAAGTGGTGAAAGATAAGTCGAAACCTAGCACACTGTTAATGATGGACGATTTTCTCAGAGGTACACATATCAATCAATTCGAGTGTCAGAATTTGAATTCTAAACCTTGAGCGGTGTAAGAACTCGGCGGTGTAAGAACTTGATCTACAAAACAAATTTTGGAATTGAATGAGTGTAAATAAGATGTTGAGTATTTTTTGAGAAATTCAGTGTATTATGTTTTTTGATAAACAGGTCTACACTAGTACCCTAGAAGTTGAGCATTTTGCAAACAAATTCAGAGGTACACATACCTATCAATTCATCTTTCTATTTCCAAGAAATATTATAAGGTGACTAGTGGAGAGGGGGAGAACTAGATTTCATAATCGTGAGAGAGGATGACTAGTGAACTAAATTTCACAATCGAATTTGTATTGCTCAAGGCATCATGAATAATGGGTTCAACATTGAAACCACAACAAAACTTCTTCATAACAAGCATCAAGAAAGTTTTATAGTATTTAGAGTGAATGAACTAATTGTTAAGCATCCAAGTGTAAAGTTCCTGTTGAGACTCGGTAAATAATTAGCCCTATCATGAGAGACAATTGATTTTGTATAGTTGTTTAAAATGAACAATGTGGGTCGCATAGATAATAAACAATAGGCTGTGTAGAGATTCTACTTCATGCTTTCACAAAAACCACACCATACTGCTAATTTAACACTCTCCAAAACAGTAAAAAGTGTGGGTTTTGAGGCCTTAAAAATAGAGTGTATATATATATAAGGATACTACAAAGATAATCAGATTGTAGGATATCAAATCACATCAGTTGCAAATTACAAAGCCAATTAGTCACTTTTGGATGATAGTATAAACCAAACTGAGAGATCAAATTAAGGAGTAGGTACATGTGCAAATTTATTGATTTCGCAAAAGATTATATAGAAATTATTAGAGGGACTACAACCTCACAATTTTATACATACAAGTTAAATACACTGATATGTTGGTTTATTTACACCATCTTTTTTTTTTTTTTTTTTTGACTTTTAAAGGCTAAACCTGCTATATAAAAGGGCTACACCAAAAAAAAAACCCATGATGATCACGAGATATTTTACTTGGAGGCTTTCTAGGTTGTAGCATCGTGATAAACATAATATGAAAGCATGCTATATATTCTTAAACAAAAGGCCTATACCAAAGAAGTTACCATGAGAAGTTCATTGAGTTCTTCCAAGAGGCATTTTCTATTTTCACTTACTATCCAAGATGAGAGCATGTTACATATACTTAAAGGCCAATTACTTCTTGTCTATGTTAGCCAAACACTTTTTAGAATTGGAGTCAGTAGACAAGATATTATCCACATATTGTGATCAAGTTCATTTTTCTCCTTTAATATTTCAAATTTACTGAATTGATAAAAAAAAAAAGTTTTTAAGTAGCTTACAACTGCAACCAAGAAAAAGCTAAGGTTTTGGAAAGTTACTTCACGTCTAGTTTAGGTTATTAATTACGTATCTAAATGTCTTTCATGCCAATTACTTGCTGTTTAGTTTAGGTTTCCAATTAAGTATGTAAATATGTATGGATACTCAAGTGCTTGCTTTTATCCTTCATATATTCATAAAGGTCAATTACTCCCTGTCTATTTTAGGTTGTCAATTAAGTATCTAAATATGTCAGGAAACTCAAAGCTAAGGCTTGCTTTTCTGTGTTTGAAGAGTTGGAGTTATATAGTCTATTCTTGATTTAATCATACATGATATCTCATTGTCAATGGAAGAAAAACTAGGCTTTAACAAACTTTCAAGTGCAGCAAAGAAGAAGATTGTTACTCATCTTCACAAAAATGATGGCTAGCTACTTAAAAAGTCAAATTATTCTTTTCTCTATTGAACTAGTTGAATAAGGCAAGTAGAGGTTACGAACATCTTGAAAAGTAATGAATATCACAATTAGCACAAAGCTTTTGAAGTAGATAGATAACAAAGGGGCGTGTTATTGGCACGAAGTTAAAAAACTAGAGTCAAATATAAGTGTTCGGCGCCAGCTCCAGTTCAAGCGCCGTAACAAGGCACTAGCGCCGTTTTTTTTTAAAAAAAAAATCGGGCGCCGGCTCCTTCCGACGGCGCCCAATTTTAAATTCGATTTGAAAAAAATCCGGGCGCCTACTTTTTTTCGATGGCGCCCAATTTATTTTAAAATAACTCGGCGCTCAAAACCCTTTTTCCGCTATATTTTCTCACGCTATATAATACCTTCGACGTAATATTTTTCCCTTCATGAAACGCAAAGGAGAAATTGCAACCGTGTGTGCGAATGTCATATTTTTCCTTTCATGAAACGCAAAAATATTACGCCGAAGATATTATATAGCATGAGAAAAGATAGCGAACAAAAAAAATGGTTGTACTTAAAAAAAATCGGACACCATAGGAAGGAGCCGACGCCCGGATTTTTAAAAATCAAAATTAAAATTCGGGCGCCGTCGGAAGGAGCCGGCGCCCGAAATTAAACTTTAAAAAAAACAAAAAAGTAGTGTCATAACACGCACCTTTTTTTTTATAAAAAAGGCGCCAGCGCCTAGTGCTAGTGCTCGTTGAGCGCCATCATCAAGCGTTTATTTTTTACTTTAGTAAATCAAACACGGTGCATTTAGCTTTATCGATAACAAATCAACAATTTCACCTATACACTTGCAATTATTCAAATTAATAGAAAAAGACAGGGAGAAGTATACATCAGCCAAAGCAATATCAAAGCAGGAAACATTAAACAAGCAATAAACTCAAATCTTACATTCATAAGCTAGATTAAAGGCTTACCAAACCAATTTGCGGTGTCGATTGTTACGCTTGTTCGATTCAAACCGCAAGAAGGGAACAAGAGGGTATTCTCCTGCACGATCAATTTATTCTTAGAGAAAGAGACCTAAACAACCGTTAGGGTTGAATGAATCAAAGATTGAATCGATTTTCTTTCCAAAATCGGGATGCTTGATCAACCAAGATTTATGTTCTCTTCAGTGTCGCAAGAGGATAGGTTAAAGAGAGAGTGTGAATCGGTTTCTTTGATAGTAAGATTGACGAAGAAGCTCACTTAATTAGGGCTAGATCTATCTTTTAGAGAATTTTATTTCCTTTCGAAAATGGAAAAATAAACCGCCAATTTTCCATAGTTCTTTCATTAAACCGAACAGGCCATTTTTTTTATCACACTTAATAAAACCGGGATGTTAGGCTAAATTCACTTTTTAACAAACTATTTTATCACGGTTATTAGTTATAGCCGAGATAATTAATTCTAATAGTACTTTTTAACCCACAAAATATTGAACCGTGATAAATTAGGTGTGATAAAAGGCCTTCTTTTTGTTCTAGTGCATATACAAAAGTGCTAGCATGAGTAGGGTGATCTATAGGGATTTGAGAGTTAGAATTGCTTACTTCTCCGTCTAATTGGTGATGTGGAGGTATTTATGAAGAAGAAGAAGAAGTGTCACTCATGTGACTAGAGCTTTCATTGACAAAATGTGAGTGGGCACTGATGCTTCTAGCAACACCATTATCAACATCTTCCTCTTTAAGATTTGTAACATCACTGGATCATAGGATGCCACATTTGTATATTTGTCCTTATCATGGGACTCAGTGGAGATATTAGTAGACTTTTTAAATGAAAATTCATTTTCTATAAAAGTCACATCTCTACTTAGAGTCATTTTATATGCACTAGGCAGTAGGATTAACAGTTTATATCCTTTAACACCTTTAGGATACTCCTCGCATAACACATTTATGTGCTCTACGATTGAGTTTACCATCTGACTGCTTGACATAGGAAGCACACCTAAAGGTTCGAAGTTGGCTTAAGTTGGGTGGTTTACTGGACCAAATCTTCTGAGGGGTTTTAAGGTCTAAAACACTAGCAGGTGACTAATTAATAAGATAGACAACAATGGTTATAGTTTCTCTCTACAAGGAGTATTTCAAACCAGATGAGATAAGCATACACTTGGCTTTGTTTAGGAAGGGTTCTATTCATTCTCTTTGCTATACCACTCTGTTGAGGGGTACTAAGGACAATTAGATGTCTTTTTATGTCTTGTTCATGACAAAAGGTGTTAAATTTTGTATTGCAGAATTCTAAACCATTGTCAATTCTAAGACATTTTAACATATAACGAGTTTGTCCTTCTATCATAAGTTTCCAGTGCTTAAAACTCTCAAGGGTATCACTCTTATTTCTACGGATATACACCCACACTTTCCTAGAAAAGTGATCTATAAGGGATAATAAGTATCTTCTACCCCCAGTGGTATCAACTTGAGCTGGCCCCCAAGGTCAGAGTGGACATAATTTGGAGGTTTACTGGCTTGGTACTTGGATCTAGGAAAAGAAGCTCTAATAGCTTTGCCTAGATACAAGTCTCACAACTTTTAAGATCACTAGGTTTTCCAAGTATACTATCATTCTTGAAAAGGTAGTATAAAGTCTTATTTCCTATGTCTCCTATCCTGGAATGCCAAGTCAAGGTTTGCTCATGTGACAAAGTAACAACATTATCAACATGATTCAATTCAACTTTTCAACATGATAGAGACCGTTTTCTTAATGTCCTTAACAATAACTCTTCCATCTATAGAGATCAATCTAATGCCAAAATGAGTATGAATGTCACAGTTTAAATCATCAAACATACTTTCAGACAACATATTTTTTCTTAAATCAGGAATAATCCATCTAACATTTTATAAGATTCTAACTTTATCATCATGCATACGAAAAGGAAGAAAGTCAATGCCTTATATTTCTAGAGATATATGATCTCCAAGTTTAACTTCTCCTTCATCATGCTTATGAAAATAATAAAAAAAAGATTTTCATGAAGAGTAGCATGCATCGTACATCCAAAATCAAGAATTCATGCATCAATATCATAGTCAGAAGAAGCAGGTGGCATGTTAGAGAAGATAAGCAACTCATGATCATGGTAAGACATGTATTCACACAAGGAAAAGTACCATTATTATCTGATTTCTAAGCTTCATCATGCTTTTTCTTCCTACATTTAGGTGATTTATCTCTTTTCTTACCACAATGATAACAAGTGATTGTTTTCTCTTTTTCTTTATGAGAATCATATATCCTTGTTCTTAGAGTTGTTATTTCCTGAATTACTACTACCTTTTGACTTATATGAGTTTTGATTACCCTTGTTCTTATCCTTATTTTTCCCTATACCATACATGAGTTCTGTTCGCTGGTTTTACAAACCTATAAACTCCTATCAAGAATGATAGAAATTCACAGGATACTAAAACGACAAGATCGAGCCTGCTTTAAATTTATAGTTCCGTGATATCTACTCAATGCAGTGAACCCACATTGTATGGATCGGATGCAGCAATGAGCAAGTGTTCCGGAGTCGATCTCAGGGACTAAGTTCTCTTATGTATCTAAACAGGAAAATCTCAGTTACGACTCAATTCCTACTTAGGTTAAGGCGGTTTAGATTTAGTCTAAACCTGCAAAAACCAAACCTTTTCATAGAATTTAAAGCGATTTACACAAACTAAAAATAAAAACAATTCAATCCATCATAGTCCAAGGTATAAACAAATCTCTATCTACCTTGGAACCACATAAGGTTTCTAGCCACTAAAACTCATGGCTAATTCTGAATTCAACTTGGTAAAGGAAAACATGCAATTGAAATAAGAAAAGGGAATGAAGAAAGTACTCAGCTTTATTGAATCTCAAAACAAACTGTCTTCCACTTGCAAAATCTCAAAAAAAAACTCTAACAAACTCCAAAGACTGGATCTTTCTCTAACTACTTCAACTAACAATGGTAAAACAAACGAAGAACATAGGTAAGAGAAGAATTCTCCTTTCAACAATCGAACCTAAAATTCAAACCTAAACGAACTTATTTTCTCTTCGGTGGGATCCTTTTTTTTTTTTTGTGTTTGGAACTCTACTTTTATAACCTAAAATCCGTCGAGAGACGTGGGCTGGGTTGAAAGTCCAAAATAAAATAAGAATCGACGCTCAGGGAAGAATCTCGGTCCGGATCTCGGCCTAGATGGGTCATCGTCGGGGCCGAGATTTTGACTTCGTACTTCAGCATCATGGGGATCTCGGTCGGTTCACCCGAGATCATGATCGATATATGGGGCGAGATTTCACTGCAGTAGCCTCCAACACGACTGAGATATATGGATCTCGGCCGAGATTCTTCTCGATCTCGGGCACTTCGTCTCGGTTGCTCCAAATGCGTAGTCTTCTCCTTTTCAATGCTCGTATGACAACTCCTATGCGTCCACTCCGAGGGTTTGTTGTCAAATGCATAATTTTAGCTCCAAAACACGCCAAAATACCTACAAAGTAACTAAAAGCGTGTGTAGACATCCATACTTGCAAAGTAACACTAAACAAGCATAAAAGACACAAACTAAGGCTAAAACATGCATGCGAAAAGGGAAAAACTACCTATTTGATCAACTAAACTAGGTCGATAAATCATGTTATCAAGTTCATTCTTAGGTTCTTTAACATTAGGCTTGTTCTTAAACACTTTCATGTCTTCATTTTTCTGTGAAATAGCATCTAGTTATTTCTTCTTAGTTAATTCCTCATGACCATAATGGATAACATCTTTAAACGTATTAAATCGGGCAGGTAAAGAATTCAATATAATAACATCTTGGTGAGTGATAACATGATTTATCGACCTGTTTTGATCATGCATTTAGGTAGATTTTCTTTTCCGCATTCACGTTTTAGTCTTAGTTTGTGCCATTTATGCTTGTTTAGTTTATTTTTCACGAATAGATGTCTACACACAATATTGTGGCTTTGTAAGTGATTTGGCACATATGGAGCTAAAACGACATATTTGAGGATCAAGCCTCGAAATGGATGCATTAGAGCGAGCATACGTGCACGGAAAAGGGCTATGAATCAAGCTAAAGGCATGAAGGAACGACCAAGGAGCCATCTCGGCCGAGATCCACTTATCTCGGTCCGTGATGGAGACTATTGTTCACCATCTCGGTTGGCATCTTGGACCGAGATCCACGGAAGACTGACCGAGATCCAAGAACACTGAAGATCGAAGACGAAATCTCGGCCCCGACCGTGACTGATCTCGGCCGAGATCCAGCCCGAGATTTTCCTTGAGCGTCATATTTCGTTTACGGGCTTTTTCCTTTTTGGCCCAACATCTTTTAGCTAGGTTTTGTGTATAAAAGGAAGTCTTGGATTCATTCCAAGGTGTGTTGGGTTATACCCAGAGTGCTGATTTGTCGCCCAAAAGTTAAGTGGGGGAAGCCATCTCCTACCCTACCGTCTTCTTCAACCTTTGTTCTTCGTAGTTTAGATTAGTTTAAATTAAAGTTTCACACTTTCACATTCGGATTTGTTGGGAAGACATTGTTGATTCGAGATTTAACAAGATTGCAAGTTTTCATTCACTCAAAGTTGAGTTCTTTCTTCCCCTATTGTTATTTTTTAATTTGTCTTTTGATATGATTTTTATTGGCTAGATCTTTGTGGTTCCAGGGTAGATTGGAGATTTGTTTATATCTTGGACGATGATGGATTAATTATTCCCTATAATTGTTTGAATCGCTTTAAATCTTATGGAATGGTTTGGATTTAGATAGGTTTAGAAATCTTCTAAACTACCAAACTAAGTTGGAATTGAGTCGTAAATGAGATATTATTTCTTAGATAAGAGAACTTGTTCCTAGGTAATAAAGGTCGAATCTTTAATGGATAGAATGTGTCATTATTCCTTCTTTAAGGCAAGTAATTTCTGAGATGTAACTGTAAAGGGTTACTTGATCCTTAATTGAGTAATAAGGTTTATTTACTATTTCTCCCTTTTAACCTTGAAAGCAATAGGTAATTAGGATGCGAATATAGATGTTCTTGAGACATAACTGTAATGGAACATCAGCTGAGAAACATTCATCCCTGTATGATTTTCAATCATATATGCTTTGTGAGATTGTCTTGAGTCCATGTGTATAAACAATGATCTCGAATCCTTGGAATCCATTTTCTTGCCTTTAATTTGATTATCTTTTCTTTGTTTTTCTTTTAGAAAACTGCTCTTAATTGAAGGTGACATTCAATTGAGAGTAAACCAAAACCTTTCCAAAAACATTTGATCTCTCCCTTATATTTTCCAACTCTCTTTCTTATTCTAGATCTATACTATCTTTAATCATTGTTGCAGATTCATCCTCTCAGTCCTTGTGATCGACCTTTGAATACTTACTCTTATTGTGATTGATCCATACACTGTGAGTTCGCTGCACTATAGAGTAGATATTGTGAGATTATAAATTTAAAGCGACCGTTGTTTTACAACCCTGTCAATTTCTATCTATTTTGTCAGGGATGTATAGGGGGGTAAAACCAACGAACAATGAGTGTCATCGATTTTATCATTACAACATTCCACATCAAGAGTCGTGCAAAGAAAAGAATTAAGGTTATCATTCAAAGTCAGAGAAGTATTCATTTTAAAATGCAACAGATGACATAAGAGAGATATACGACTAGGCATACTTTTTACTAAGAAGAGAGATGCAAGTGTATCCCAGAGAGTTTTAGAGGTAACCTTAGTTAGGACTTGTCGTCCTACCTCAATTGTAAGGCGAAGCATTATTTAGAGTGAGTTATTTGATCCACCTCTTCTTTCTCTTCCTCATTGGTTTCGTCAGGATTGGTCTGGGTAACAACTTTCTAGCATTTTCCCCGTATCAATATGGCCTTCATCTTGACCTTTCACATGGTGAAGTCATCTAGTGTTGTCATCAAAGGGTTTGATTTTAGCCGTATTACCCATTCTTGGAACTTTGAAGAGAAACAAATTAATAATTTCAGATATTGTTAGCAAGAATACTAATACTTAGAACAACAATGAGAGAAGCGAGTAAGAAAGACTTCTCCTAGTTAAATCCTTCATCACAATCACTTAAGAGCTTCCTTAACAACTATCTTGGAAACACTTTATACCGGATCTAGGCTCAGAGTTACACAAGAACCTCCAGAAGAATGACAAGACTCAACTCTTGCAAGCACTTTTGAAAGTTCAAGGTCTCTCTGATACTCAAATAACGGATTGGTGATCTCTAAGGAAATGAGGTTAGGAGTAGTGAGGACAAGAGGATGTAGATTGCCTTTTGTAGGTTCAAACTGAAAGAAGTCGAGAAAACATAGTTTATGTGGTTTGTAAGCTTAGATCAAGGCAACTAGCTTAAGAAAGAGTAGCTACACTTCAGACTTGTAAGCTTATTATTAGCAGCGGAAACATATTAGTTAAGAGAAACCTTGAAAAACTCAAGATCGTAGAGAAAGGTTAAAGAAACCTTCAAATATGAGTTTTCTAGTCTTCAAAACTTGAAGATCGCAAACGTTTCGAACCTCCGGTTAATTGACACACGGTTAACGCTGATATATGTTCAAAAAAGACCAGATCACTTTGATATTAGAGTGATTTTCAAGAAAACTACTTTGATACTAATTTGTAAAACTGAGTGTTTAAAAGATCTAACAAATAAACTCATACAGAAACAATCTAGAGCGATTATAACCAAGAATATAGAAATAAAACATAAAATATTTGTTGATGAGGTTCGGAGCAAGTTCTACGTTCCCGGGATCTCAGTATCGATCTAATCCACTAGTTTGAAGCCAAAGCCAAAACAAGAGTTACAAAGATAGAGTTGGAAGTGTAAAGCCAAGACAAAGATAAACAAGAGTAGAAAGAACACATAAACAAACAAAAACAAGACACGAATGTGAGAACCCAAGGATTCTCTTCGTGTACCACAATCTGTAGTTCAATGGATCTTCCAAACTAACAACCGTCAAAGGACTTAGTGCTCGATCTTGCTTTATGTGAGGAGAACACTTAGACACAAGCAACAAGCCTTCAAGCCGGTAGCTAACTTTTATCTACCGTCGAAGGACTTAGTGCTCGATCTTGCTTTCTGGAGAAGAGAGCAGCGAAAGAGAGCAGAAGAAGGAAGGAGTGAGAAATTAGGGTTAGGATTAGTTGATAGCTAACTTTTATCTCCTCCTTAGCTTCAAATGACGTCATCGGAGTAAATGAAGAACGCGGATTTGCATCAGACCCGGTCCAACACCAGTTTTCCAAACTTCTGAACATAAACCCGGTTCTTCAAAACAACAAGCCTTCAAGCCGGTTTCTTATCACATGGTCTCGAGTTTGATTCTCCTCAGCTCCATCCCTACCCGCTTATTCACCTTAATTACATATCATGAAAGGACCAATCATGTAAATGTGAAGTAACATTAATTATGTTTCAAAGATTGAAATTGAAGAGTTATATGTCCATAAAATAAAAGAAAAGATAAATCTTGTAGACTTTATATTAAAATAGTTACAACCTATATAAGTTTGTTTTTAGGAACTTTCTTCACTTAACATGTACAGCTTGAAAAAAATTGGATCAATAATATACGCCAATCCACTATATAGTTTGTTTTAAACGGGATACCATGAAAATTAAGAGGGTGAATCGTAAGACATAATTCCTTATAGCATACAGACATAAGTCATTGTATTATAACGAACAAGTATTATGCAGCAAATGAACTTTTCATATTAAATATATAAAGTAGAATCCCTGGCTTTTTTGTTCTTATATTAAGTTACCATACATAAAAAACGTGTCATGACTACTTTGGCCTATATAGTAATGGACAAAGCACTACATGTATCCACGTACATAGATGGACTTGATGACCCAGGGGCCGACCAGGGGACAAAGCAATACAACCAAACTATATCAATGACGACAAATTGGGATGACACGTAAAGCTTCAACCTTCTTCATGGTGATGAGGACCTCTTCTTGCATGTTGACCTCCTTTGCATTTTCAATTTTCCAGTCAAAAGAGCTAATGAGTGAAGCGATAATCATGGGGACTGCCCTTAAAGCAAGGGGAATCCCAGGGCATATTCTTCTACCCGCACCAAACGGAATTAGGTCAAAGTGTTGCCCTTTCAGATCAATATTAGCGTCGGAGAACCTCTCCGGCGAGAACGAATCCGGGTTGACCCATTTTTTTGGGTCCCTACCGATGGCCCAGACATTAACTATCATTCTCGAACCGGCTGGGATTCTGAACTTTGAAACCTCGACTTCTTCTTCGATCTTCCGAGGAAGGAGGATCGGAGCCGGAGGATGGAGCCGGAGTGTTTCCTTCAGCACCGCTTGAAGGTAAGGAAGCTTAGTAAATTCGGATTCTTGTACGATTTTGCATTTGCCGATGACATTATCCAACTCGGCTTGGGCTTCCTTTAGGGTTTCAGGATGGTTTATAAGCTCCGACATGGCCCATTCTACTGTTTTTGCAGTTGTATCCATCCCAGCACCAAACAAATCCTATTTATATATATTATGAACCCAGATATTAATAAACCATTCTCATTAAATAGCAAAAATAAGTAAATATGATAATTTGTTATAATTATTTATTGGAATAATATATGACATATAAGTAAGATTTGTTCAAGGAAATAAAAAAAGGTGTCGATTAAATATAGTATATTATAATTTTTTTCGGTAGAAGTATATGTTAGATATTGATATTATTCTTATAATAAATATGATTTAGTATATTTTATGTGGTTGATAAATCTTATAGCTCTTTTTATTTATTATTTTATAAATAACCAAATAAAAAGTCACTAAAAAATAAAATCTGTTCACAATAACAATAACAATAAGAATAACAATAAGTTTAAATAAATAAAAAATAAAACAATAACGATGACACTAATAGTAGTGCTTAAGGTAACAATGACAGTGGGAGCAACAAAAACACTAAAACTAACAATTATCATGATGATTACGATAACTATAAATACAACAAACATAACGATAACCGTAATTATAACAATGATAGGGAAATATCATGAACAACGATAGACTACTAATTAACTAATAGGCAAGGATGATGGTAATGGGTCGGGTGAGTGATGGGTGAATGTACCACTTTCGCTAACCCGTCACTTAAAATCTTCACCCGATTCGTAGCTTTTGTCACCTTTATCTGTACCCGTCGGGTAAACGGGTGGATCGGGATTTTTTTGGGTGAAATTTAACCCGTTTTTTTTAACCTAATAATTATCCAAAAATTTAAACAAATTAAAATTGTCTAAGCTGAAATAAAATATAAAACTTAATCCGATTTAAGACTAAACAACTTATAACATGGTTGGAAATAATACAAATCCGAAATATTTTGCATACCTCCAAAACATAGAATGAACCAAAAGTGAAAAAAATAACAAAAGATTAGGAACACACTCTATTTGACTCGTCTTCTTTAATAATAATATTTTTGTATGTAACAAAAAATTAGGAATATGGAAATTAGTAGTGCCGACAAGGTCTTATATAGTTATATGTCATTAAAATATAAAAAGTAGTTAAAATAGGGTGATGAGTGCGGGTGATGGGTACGGGTGGTGGGTCCTGAGATGCTTACCCGTGTCTGACCCGTCCCATCACCCGCTACACCCGTCACCCGAGTTTCACCCGCATGTTAACAGATTTTCACCCGTTTTTCGGTGCGGATTTTTGGACACCCATCGTATGCGGGTGTGATTGTCATCCCTGCTAATTGGGTAAGTTTCATGAAAAATAATTGAGAATAGTAAAAAAAAAAAAACATGAATAGATAAAATATATAACTAAACGAACGGTTAGTATTATTTTATTTAACTAAAATGATTTTTGTAAGAAAAAGTATTTATTTTTAAAAATTAAAATTTTATATTTATTAGAATATAATCTTAATAGTTCATTTTTAAAAAATAAACTTTTAGTCAATATTATAAAAACGAAGAGTCATCTAACAATTTTTTTTTTTACCGATGTATAGAAACTTGAAATTAAAAGGCATATGTGATTATTGAAAACTAACCAGCAACATGTGAAGAACAAAGTTGCGATCGATACCGTCCTTTTGAGATTTCATCAAGTCTAGAAGCAAGTCCAGAACATCTTCATCACCAATATTTGTTGATGAAGCTTTCATCTTCAATCTCAAATCGATTATTTCATCAAAGATCCCAAATAAGTTTTTACAAAGAGCCGTGAGCCTGCGCCTTATACCTTGAGGATCAACCAAATGCAACATGGGGAACCAATCCACAACGTTAAGCTTACCAGTCTCCTTTATAATCCCAAGCAACACCTCCTTTATTTCCTCAGCCTTCTGTCTCTCTATGTCCCTGGAAAAGTTAGTCCCTAACATAATCTCAAAGAAAGTCATTAGTGCCACGTGGCCAATATCTACCGCGAGACCTTGTACCGAGCTTTGTCTTAGACTATCCAAGAGATTCTGAACCTTGCTGCGACGCATGGCACCCGAGGCGTCGAGTCTTCGGGCGCTCATGACTTGGCCGCCGTAGATCCTACGTAGAGCCCGCCATTGTGGGGAGGAGGACGGAAGCCAGGCGACGGAGTATTGGTGGTGTTGGTGGGCGTAGACGGCATCGAGGATGTAAGGAGTCGAGAAGTGGTCAGGTTCGCTTCTCAGTAGGATTTGCTTGGCGAGAGTAGAGGAGGAGACAACGATACTTGTGACGGGGCCAACCTTGAGCGTCATGAGTGGGCCATGGACGGTTGCGAGCTCGGCTAGGGCCTTGTGAGGTTGAGTCTGGAGCTTCGACAAGATAGCGGGGGAGAAGACGGTGGTGATGCCGGAGAAGAAGGATGGCCCCGGCGGTAGGTTCTTACTGTTTTTTCTCTTAAGAGTTTTGAGGAGTAGGATAACGAAGAATGCCAATAAGCAAAGGTGGTAGTAAGACTCCATAGTGTATTGTTCATGGAGTAGTGCAACTGCGTTGCGTACTATTTATAGAAGATTGTGTCGTTTGTGTGTGTGTGGCCATAATAGTTTCGGGTAGCTAGCATATTCACTGCAACAAAATGCATGGCAGGTGTCGGCTCGGATAAACTTCTGCCCACATGCGTAAATTCATCAGCTGCGTATTTGTGATGTCGAATTGTAGGTATGGGCAACAGTTTACATCAGTTTGCTGGCATATTGATGATAAACACGAACCTATAACATGATTAGAAATTAAACTTAATAACCGTTCTTTTAAATTCGTGTTTATCATCATAAGCATATTGATGATAAACACGAACCTATAACATGTTCAGGCTTATAGGCGCGTGATTGAAAATTTTAGGTTCACTATGTTTTTGTTCCTGAGACGAAACCTACGGTGTATTTCTAGTACACGACTATAAATAAATGAAATAATCAGTTTATATCGTCCCTTGCAAACTAATTATTGTTTGGTAGTTGTTCTAATTTATTTCATTTATTTATAGTCGTGTACTAAAAATACACCGTAGATTTCATCTCAGGAACAAAAACATAGTGAACCTAAAATTTTCAATCATGCGCCTATAAGACTCAACATGCTTCTCAACATGCTTATGAATTGATTATTATGACATTTCATTAATTTAAAGACGGGCTTATCTTTTTAGGTCTAATTTTTTTTTAAAAAAAAAAACAAGTAGCTAGAGACTTGTGGCTAAAAACGATTAAAAAAAACAAGTAGAGACTTTTGGCTATAAACGATTAGGTATAATTGATTATGATAATATATAAATCTTATAGTTGTGACATCGTACCTCTCCTACTTGAGTATGTGTCACAGGCGGAAAGTTTTATCGCCCCTAAGTCGGGCCTCGGTCATGACTAGGTAGTTCTGCGCCTGAGCCGGCATGTTGGTCTCTGCTTCTTCTCGGGTCTACCAATCTGACATACTCTCCTAGTCCCAAATTTGGCTCTCTCATATGCAGATGCCTTGTCTTAATAGTGTAGCCAGGGGTGGGCATGGGACGGGATGAGACGGGATTGAGGTCGTCCTGGTTCCGTCCCGGTTATTTTAAATGGGACGGGATCGGGACGAACCTTGGGTATTTTAGGTTGAATCCCATCGGGTCCTATCCCGACTGGGACCGGGACAGGACGGGATGGGCCTAATCCCGTTTGCAGATTAGTTTATTTATTGTTTTAAATTTTATGTTTTATCCACAAAATATTTATATATATCGTACATAAAACGCAAAAAACATTAAAATTTCCAAACATTCATAATAACATATTAGAGTTAAATTAAAGTTTTCAAATATATATAATAAAACACAATTAAATGAATTTGGTACATTTTTTAATTTTAACGGTTTGTCCAAAATGGTTTATTTTTTAAAATATATAAACTTAACTATGTAATAACTATATAAGTATTTCACTAATGATTAGGGATTCTACTTATATTTATTATTTTAAATAAAAACTTTATTATATACGGGACGGAACGGGCCTAGCGGTATGGAGAAGTTAAGGCTCATATCACGTCCCGGATAGTTTTTGACGGGACAGGTTTGAGACGGAATTTATAATTTTGAATGAAATCCCGCCGGGATTGGGACGGGATTGGAATGGGCCCAGGACGGGACCGGGATTGGCGGGATTTGTGCCCACCCCTAAGTGTAGCAACGACTCACAATGAAATCCCGCAAGATAGGAACGCATACCCTCTCTCAACCTACTCCAAAACAAATAGACATGTTGCTCAGCGGGAGGGGCAGTAGGCCCAAGTAAGGTTAACTCCTCTTTGAACCTCCTGATCGCCTTAGAGATGGAACATCCTCTTACTTAGCCTCCAAAAAATCCTATAATTTCTCTCTCCTCATTGCAGCTGGACATAATGCTCCCTAATCAAACTCCTCATCTGCTCAAACCCTGTAACTCCGGTACGGACGGTCCTCCACTAGTAATGCGCCCGCTCTCTAAACAGAGTATGTACTAACTCAACTCGTCGATTCTCAAGTCAACGGATCGAATCTAAGGCAGTCTCCACATGGCCTAACTAGTGCTCTACCTCCATCATAGCTTCATCAAAGGGAGGTACTCGCATGTGGTTTAAAGTCTTCAACCACGCATCTGGTATAGTTGCACGCGGCTTATCTCGGGCTCTGTCCACCCCAACAACTCTCCCGGTGCTGCCTGCATAGTTGTCACTCTCTATGTCATCTCGATAGACCCTGTAGGTACCGGGGCCTTTGGGGCTTGCTCCCCTCTCCTAGCCGCATCAGCCACTCGCTACATACTCCCTAAACTCTGTCATCCCAATCGAGACGCGGCTTGAAACAACTGATTGTGCCCTAGGAGGCCCTGATACATTAGTGGCATCCCTTTTGGCCTTAACAACCATACTCTCAACAACTTGCTCCTCCGTCTCATGTGTTGGCTCATCCAATGGTGGCTCGTACATAGCATCTCGACCCTGTCCTCTGGAAACTGAAGGTCTACTAGCTCCTACGACCATGTCCCCAAGCTGTTGGCGCTCTACCACCCCTACCACGCCCGGTAGGGATGAGAGGTGGAAGACCTCGACCTCGACCCGTACCGGTTACTACTCTAGCACGTGACATCTGCACGAAGTATGTTATACTACAATTAAAAAAATATTACTCACTAAGGACTACGTTAACTATAACTAAATTGTAGAGATCCGCGGAGTGGTGGTGGTCCCGCATATTGACTATCTCATCCCGTCTATGGATGATTTTGAAAACAAAATTCATTTGAAAGTTCAAATCCCGCAGGTTTTGTTTATTTACTTATTCGGCCCTTTAGTAAACTATAAGTGTCATTTTTGTCAACCTAGCTTTGATACCATGTTGTAACACCCCAAATTCTAGGAAATTGAGGCATCACGGGCTAGGACTTCACAGTGGGTCCCGAACCTAGATTGACGACAATCTCACCGGATCTTGTACTAGGCACAACATAAAAGTGCGGAAGAGAAAGTCATTCGTCACTACAAGTACTAGAATTGAAAGAAAGTACGAGTCTAGTCTCATGGAAAACAAAGAAAAACCCAACGTCCCGACTACCTCGTACGGGAACCTAGCTGACCACCGACTCCGGATTACTCAGCAGTTGACCTACCCTGTTGTGTATCAATCACAAAAAGGTATAAACTAATAGCTAACTATTCAAGACATTAGAAAGTATACGAAAGTACAAACACATAAAATAGGTGAAAGCAAACAAATTAACATGTTGTACTTGGACCGTTTTATTATCTTCATTAAGGTGATTCACTTCTATTAGTTCAACTTATTTTGTAGCATGAGGATCTCCCGAACCTCACCTCTGTCCCCGTAAAGCAACAAGAGTGGATCCAATGCACCTCACTGTATACCAGTGTGGGATGGTCGTAGAGAACCTCTCAGTCTCTAGGCAAAGGTGGGCAGTGATGTTATGACCCGTTATTCATACATTTGGGTCTAAAGAAAGGGTAACGTCATCATAGTCAAGTTATAATTAAGAAACACTCAACACATACACACCACTCTAGCAATACATGCTAACACAAGGAATAGTTGACTAAGTAAGTCATACGACTTACCTGCACTAGTCCGAAGTCCAACTAACGATAAGTCCCAGTCCGCTAATATGTGATCTCAATAGCCTAGTAATCACGAAAAACGTCTCATCATCCAATTACTAACGTCTAGGAAGCTCTAAGAAGCTTCTAGACCCTTCGGGAAGTTTTGGAAAGAAAGAACAGAAAACCCTAACTTTTAAGGAAATTACGGTTTTAGCCCCGGTTTTCCTTATAACTCTAAAACGGTCAAACGAATCTCTAAACTTCTGAAAAAAGTCTGACCACTTATTATGTACATTAAACGATCCTAAACGAGTTCGAAAGTTTCCCGAAATTTCGATTCACGGAGGAAAACCTTAAAGAATGCCTTAAACGTCACTAGTTAAACTCACTACTTTGACCTTAAATTAATAATGTCAAACGTTCCTCAAAAATCCCGAAATAAATCTTATTTGTACTAGGCCATGACTACAATGGAATGGAAGCATCGAAACTCCAAAAATCTAAATCCACAAATCTACACAAAATCCCAAAAGTCGTCACCCTAACATGCATAAACTAAAACTGATTTTTCTAACAACTTTGGGAGCTCGTAACGTTCGATCCAACCATTGGATCTTCCTATAATTTTAATATTCTATACTACCCTATGAATGCTATCACATATCCAAAACTCAGCCGTTAAAAAAAAGTGTAATGTACCCAAAAGTGTGTCTCAAAGTGATGCTTCGCTTAGATGAAAGAGTGAAGAAAACGAAGGTCGAGTGTTGATGCTCCCTTCTACGTGTGTTTGCAACATAACCATCAATCAAGACATGAGATAGGTGAAGAAGGTTAGCCAGCTAAGTGTGTAAGAACTCACTGTTGCAAGTCGTGGAGTCTCATTCAAGGGAGTGAGCAACTAGCTCGACTGTTACAAAGGAAGAGAAGAGGCGGCCGACTGTTGTCATCTAATCCGATCCATAGCTTTTGTCATCCTTATCCGTCGGGTGGATCGGGTATTTTTTGGGTGAAGTTTAAGTTGTTTTCTTAAACTTTTATTCAGTCTAGTTTAATCCTTAATTCCAGACATTGTTAGAACGAAAGGATAAATCCGAAGTATCTCACATAATTTCAAAAAAAATAACGAACTGAAAGTGAAAAAAAATCATTAGTTCAAAAAAAATTACACAAAGTTGTCTTTTAACTCTCATAAAAATCTCAAAGTTGGCATGCTCTATTTGACTCATCTTCCTTAGTAAATGAAAAGTTTTTATTAAGGGTGCGAACAAATCCCGGTCCCGTCCCGATCTCGTAGAATTTCATGTCAAAATAGCAATCTCATCCGGAACCCGCCCCGCCAAAAAATATATTGGATGGCATACATGCCTTAACTTCTTTATCTCGCTACCCCAACCCCAACTATATATATTAAATGGAATCCCAGATTTATCTATTTAAATAAATAAATTATGCATGTCTAAATTGAAAAATAGACTCGATAATTTTTTTAATTGTTACGGTTTGATGTTTGTTGGTTATTAGCATGTTTTCAATTATAATACTCTTCGTTCAAACGCTCACTTCCTCCAAATAAACACGACTTGTCAACTTGTCCAAAAGCGACGGCCTTCAATTCTTGTTCGATTCTTTAAATCTCTAGCCTAGCAACACGATTGTCGACTTGTCCAAAAGCCACAACCTTCCGTTGCCGACGGAGCGATCAATGAGGAATTCTATTTTTGGGCTTTATTTTGGATGTTTACACAAAATATAGTTATGGTTTAAGGAGATTATGCAACAAATTAGTACGGATTATTGGAAACTTTAATGAATTTCATTTTAAGTACGATATACATGAATATGTTTGTGTGTAAACCGTAAATGAAAAACACTATAAACAAATTATAGGTTCAGCGGGATTGAGGTTGTCCCATCCTGCCCTGATCCAACCGGGATAGAGCTGATCGGTGAGATTCAATCTAAAAAATATTAGACATGTCTTGATCTCGTCCCTTGTAAAAAAAAAGTCGGGACGAGACTAAGACAACCTCAATCCTGTACCTACCCAACAATAGTATTATGAACAAGTATGGAAAAATTATTAATTTCTTTTTACAAACACAACAACTTGCATGTAACAAAAAATATGTTTATCCTAGATATTCACGGAACTTAAAAGGTATTAGCAGCGACAAGGTCATAAAGAAAAATAAGAAAACAAAATATTATGTACTTTCGGATTCATCATAATTTAATGTAAATCATTTAAAAAAATTTATGTTAAAAATATTTTGGCAATAAAATTTTATATATTATTAGAATATAAAACATAGAGAAATTTTGGACGGTGTTATTGAACTTTTGACTTTTTTGGATTATGCCTAAGGGTTAGTTTCTTGATAGTGTGCATGAATTTTAGACTTTTTTGGATTATATTTTCTACCATTTATAAATTTAAATTTATTAATATTTTAAGGAAATAAAAAGATAAGTTATTCAGGCAAGAAATCGTTAATAATAACTAGAAAATAAATGTGGGTCGGGTAATGAGCCATAAGCTGCTCACCCATATTCGATCCGAACACACAGTAGTTTACAATTGTAACCCGAGTTTCACATTCATGTAAACATGTTTTCACCCATTTTTCAGGACGGATTTTCAAATACCCGACAAATGTGTGTTATGTCATCCTATAATTCATTCATCGACTCATTAATACATTGTTGGAATAACCCCACATCAAGATCGAATTCCTGTAATTTAGCCAGACGTAACAAAGAAAAAATATCAATAGCTTCAAGATAATTCATAACGAATAAAAAAAAACGAGTTTTGTGGCAAAACACTCACAAGAGGTAAGTCGGAAAAAGACGCCCTCTATAATATCATAAAGGATATATAATACAGCAAAAGTCTGAAATCCTGCTAGAAACAATTGTGAGCATAGATATCGAACTGTGGGCATAGGCATCGATCACACTCAACTCACAAAAAACGAGTTTGGGGTGCGTATTTATGATGTGTCTGGTTGTGGGCATCCACTTTGCTGCCATATTGATGATCTACAACCTGCTAGAAACAATTTATGATGTCTGTTTGTGGGCATAGGCATCACACTTAAATTTACTGTTAACAAACTTTGGTAATATCTTCGAAAAAAATTAAGGAAATTGAAACATAATTACAAGAGCTCTAAAGATAAGATTTCAAAACATAAATTTAAGGGATTTGACTACGTACCCAACTTAATCTTTTGATCAAACGAGATAAACTTCTTGGATTTTTGGTATTTTTTAGAGAAATTAATACAAATTAAGGGATTTCTATCTCTAAAAATTAGTATATTACCTGTGTCCGAGTTTGTTCTAAAGTGATTTAGAGTTTAAACAAATATAACTATGATTTAGAGTTTAAACAAATAGAACTATCATAAATTACGACATTGTGTTTATTTTATATCAAATAAAAACCCATAATTACAAAAAACATCGGACAAAAAATAAAATAGTAGTGGATGCACTTTTGGAGAACCATGTTCTTATTTGTACGTACTATTTTCCATAGTTTTATACTTATACTTACGGGCTAAATTGTTGACCTTAGCACAAGATTGTAATTTCTCAATTTTATACTGTACTTACAAGCTAAATTTGACCTTAACAATTTGCAGGATCATAATTTCTCCTGTGAATAAATCTTTAGGCGATTAACAATTGAAAGAAATTGCCCAATGAGCTCATCCCCAATTAGAACTATATCTTAGTGTTAATTGTATGTTAATGTCATCAATATTTTCTAACAAAAAAAAAATAATCTCATCTATATTTTGGATAATAGGTTTCCAAGAACACTGTTAAATTTTGTACATGATATAATAGTTTATTACAATAAAGTCTAAAATGTATTTTTATTATTGACGGATATGTGAAATATTAAAAACTAAGAAGATATTCATTATTGTATATGATTGGTGGACTTAACATATAAAAACGTAGAAACAAAATATATTTCCGTTAAGACTAAGGGTTCGTGCAATTTGATGTAATAAAAAGATAAAAATAATAAAATTATAAAGATGAAATTGAAGGATCATGTTCAACCACCCGGATATAGATTATGATTTATGAGAATGAATTTTCCTTTTCATCTTTCTCCCTACCTATATGACTAAACGAACTCGCATTTAATAAATTAACATGTCACAATGGATTGATGGACGAAAATTCAGCAATGATAAATTCATGCCAGCACTCTCACAACTTCAAGCAATTCAGCAATTCAGTTGTAGAAAAATTCAGCAGTTTTCAACTTTAGGCATTTCATCATTTCAGCTTCAAATATCAGAAAATTCATGCCAACACTTTGATTTTTCAGTTGTTGCAAAATCGGAATTTAGTTTATGGCCTCATTATGGACATGAATTTTATGTAATGATTCCTGTATTAATAATTGATCATGGTATAGGAAATTCAGGAATGACAAATTCATGTCAGCACTCTCACAACTTCAAGTAATACAATATTTCAATATAAAAAATGCTTATCAACAACGGATGATTGTCTTTAATTTGTGCTCCTTCAACAGACTCACAATGGGGACAACATTTTATGTTTAGATTTTACTATTGTTGGAAGAAGAGGAAACCTTTGAAGATTTGTTCGCAAATGGTTTTCTCACATTGCTATCAACAACGCCCAAGAACCAGTCACCCAAGCAAAAGTTAAAAGTGTTTTATGTATATTTGCTTGTTGTGAAGGTGCTAGACCGAGCCTGAGTTTTTTGATTAGCAAGAAGCAAGGAAAACGAGTAGTAGAAGCAAGATACTTGACCGAGAAGAATAGAAAACAACATCGGGACGGTTCGTCACCAACACCACGAGGGTTCCAAGGAGATCTCACTTGCGAGTACTAGAGTCGGAGAAGCAAACACCGTGCCGGATAACACCCTAAACGCTTGTGTCTCGTAAACATTTGGTACCATAGGAATAAAAATTAATCTTCCAAAATGATTCTATCGGATCAATCAACAAGAAATTAACCCTTCCTTCAAAGTAATAATTTGCTATCGGTCACCCAATTCAGAGTAAGGGTGTGAATGGGTCCGCTTTGAAGCAGGAAATACCCTATTCATTCCCATGCTCGTTTAGTATAGTGTCCCCCATCCAATCCTCATCTTCATACCCGTTCGGATATTGAAAATTGTCCCCATACCCGTCTCTGTCGGATATTTATTCCCCTCGGGAATCCCATTTAAATTTTTTATGGGTTTTCCCTATTAAACTCTTTTTGCCCATCCCATAACCGTTTAACTTTCAAGAGTCTGATAAAACGAAAAAATTATTTCGGATAATAAACGTGAAATTATGCCATAAAAAACAAAGTTATTACTTTGTTTCACTATATAAATTAAAAAAAAACACGAGAAAAAAAAGAAGAAGATAATTGATCTTTTAAAAAAAAAATTTTTTATTAAAGTCAAGATATACCGCGTATATATTAGTTTTTGTTCGTTCACGTATGATCAAGAATCGCAGTACAAACTAGTTAAATTGAAATAAGTATATCCCATTTAGATAACGATCTAAGATAAAGTGATATATTATTATATAATTTAAATTTTACGATTTAGAATTTAGGTTCACCAAAATATGTATCTTGAAACTAATACACACGTAGAAAACAACAACATGTAGTTTGTCATGCATTTGATCATCGTGATTTTAGGTTTATGACGTATTCAGAAACTTCACGAGGGTGTTATCCTCATATGATATAAAACTAAATTAATATAGTTAAACATTAGCATGTACATAATTTAAGCATATTATATAAATTTTAAATGAGATGTTATTCTAATATTGTTAAAATATTTTTTGTTTAAGTAGGAAGGAGTATGATACTCTTAAGTCTTAAAGTACAAAAGTGTATATACTTTACTAACCTTTAGTTCATGATTACAACATAAATGTCAATTTATATTATATTAATATTTTATTATATTTTATTAACCTTTAGATTACGATCTCAAGATAAAGTGATATATTATTTTAATTTATCATTTTAATATCACGGTTTAGGATTTAGGTTGATATCAATACACCTACTTGAGAGAGTAAGACACATAAAAAAAACACAACATGTAGTGTGTCGGGCATTTTATCATTGTTATTTAGGACGTATTCAAAAACTTTGCGAGTATGATATCCTCATATGATCGAAAACCAATTTAATATAGGTTAGCATTAGCATAATTTTCACATTTAATTATCTAATAAATATTATTTAAACTTAAAATACATTTTGTGTAAGTAGGAATGAGTATGATACTAAAGTACAAAAGTGTATATAGTTAGAATTTTTTGTAAGAATCGGCAATATTTGAATTAAACTTGAAAAACTTCAATGAAAGTCAAATATAAATACAATTTTTTTGTTTATGTATCCCCAATAATGTAACCATCGGGGATCCCATCGGGTTTCCCCGCGCGGGGTACGGTCGGGAATCCCCATCGGGTTTTCCCGGCGGGTACCGTCGGGAATCCCCATCGGGTTTCCCCGGCGGGTACCGTCGGGAATCCCCATCGGGTTTCTCCGGCGGGTTCGGATAGTGGAGCGGGGCGAATACCCTTATCTTCATCCCCGTCCCACTACCCATGCGAGGAATTAAAAAAAATTTCATACCTGTCCCCGTCCCCATTTAAAATCCGCATCCCCGTTCCCATGACAGGTACGTAATACCCATGAATTTCAAGGAATCCTCATCCCATTTAATTCCCTACCCATGATTATTTAGCATTGTAAGGTGGTCCTTGTTGATTCACACGGGATTCCGCGTTCCCTATGCTAGGCGGGTCAAAACTTAAACTAGTGAAGTGATACTTTCGGCTACAAGACTCTCTCCATATACAGTACAGTGTAGCACTCCACCGTTTCGCCTAGCCACAAGGACCTTGTATTGCTCTCCCACAACTCCATTTTTCTGGTTTAGGCTGCTTCCATTTCACTCGCCGATCTATAGTGAATAATCACATCTTCAAATGACAAAGAATGGTTGTTGACGAGGATGACTATAAAACCAGACAACCATCTAACAACCATATCAACACCAAAAAAAAAAAAAAAACAATATCAAATGGAAAAACCTAAACTAGGTTTCTACAAAACTTAACTTTGACGGATGTAGATTTGAATCGAGAGACTCTTTTATTGGGTACTTGATTTAGAATCTCAACGGATAGGTGGTTTGCCTCGTAACACAAACAATCAATTATAACTCGGTGATAAGGTTGAAACCTACACCCTTGAAATTGGACTACAATATGCTATAAAACTACATATCAAATAAGAATTGAAATTAAGGGTGAAAATTTGATATTTGATACTTTTAAAAAAGGTTGAGTTAGTAGTGTTTTTATTAAAATTATATTATATATTTTATTTATGTATAATGCATAATTGTTATTACATAAAGGCGCATGATTTTTAATTTTTTTTTTTTGAAAATGGAAAGCGGTTAGATTGGACTATCTTCTCGAGGTAATCCAACCTAAAGCATCCTTGCGGATGAGAACACGAAGTTCGGGGTTTTCAGAAAAATTGGTGTTGGGGTTCGAGTTTCCCAGATGGGTCAATCGGTCAGCAACACAGTTTACTTCTCTGAAAATATGTCCAATACGGACCTCGTCAAAAAAACGAAGATCTAGTCTGGAGTCGGACATCATCATCTCGATCTCCCACAGACAGCTCCACAAACCTTGGAGTGCCTTGATTACACACAAGTTATCACCTTCGATTTCGATCTTTTTAATTTGTAGTCTAATCGCCTCTTGTAACCTGATTTTGAGGGCAAAGGCTTCAGCTTTTATAACCGAATTAAAATATTTTTTTTTTGCGTCGAGGCTAACAACATCACCATTGTGATTCCGGATTACAAATCCAATAGATGTTATTTCCGAATCGAGTTTTGAGCCATCAAAGTTAAGTTTAAAGAAACCGGGTTTTGGTTTATTCCATTTAATGTTGTGTTTTTTTCTTATGTTTGAGTTATAATTTTTTGGTTGTTGTTTTATGTTGTAATCGTCCTCATCAGTTGTGTTTACTTTCTAGTTTTGAATTTGTTTTTAATGAAAGTAATTACTTTATTATCATGGCCCATAAGTTCATTATTAAAGATAATTTTGTTCCTAAAGAACCAGATACACCACCATATAGTTACGAGGCACGCAAATTTGTTTGTTCCTATTTTATTTTTAATATTTTGTAAGATGACATATAGGCGCATGATGAAGCCCGTGGAGTATTCCTTGCTACTGACACCATTTGTGTTTTAGTTAAATGAGGACAAACGACGAATAAGACATGATATTAGCTAGGCCTGCGTTGGGCTCCATAACTGTCTGTCGCAATTGATGGCACAAAATCTACCATGAGTAACCCGTTTTGTTTTATGCATGTATTTCAACAGCAGGTTGCCCCATGTTCTCGGCAACACTGATTTTATTTGTAGTAAGAGTCTTCTCGGCAACAGTGACTACCATGAGTAACACATTGTTTCAATAGTAGCATTCACATATATAGATCATTGCAGCTCAGAAAATGTGCATTATTGAGTCCTGGAATTTTTTTTTCCTATCACGTTACCAAGATTCTTGCTACATCAGTTTAGTAGTCTCATTTCTGTTTGTTACTTATTTTTACCAACAGAGAATGTCGGACTTCTATTTTTACCTTTTTTTTTTCTATTTATTTTTCAATAATTAGTGAATTGTATATTTATAAATCATTTATCATTACAAAATATTACTAATATTATTATAGATAAACATTAGACAGAAAATATAAATATTTTTAAAATTAATGAAATTAAAAAATATATAAAATCAACTTAATAAAAAGAAACATAATTTAAATAACAAACAACATAACAAAAACTACATACTAAAATAACATCAAAACAACGAAAATATATAAAATAAACAACGAGAACATAAACAACATAGTTTAAATAACAAACTACTTGATAAAAAAAATGAAACTATAAATGTATAATGATTATCACCGGGGTTTTCAAATTTTTTCCATATATGCTCAACTAAGTCCACCTTTAGTTTGTTATGAATACTCGTGTCGCGGAGTGCACTCCTATTTTGTATAAACTAGGTCATTTCAAATGGAAGATCCGAGGCAGTAACACCCCAATTCTGGGAACTCGGGATGCTAGGGATTAGGACCTCACAATGGGTCCCGACCTTAGTTTGACAACAACTTTACCGTATCTTACAACAAGACATAAATAAAGAAACCGAATAAAAATTTTAATGAATAAAAATACCATAAAAGGAAACAATTATCAGCCATCAAAATAGATGACAAAATCCAAAAGAAAGAAAATGGTTATCGTCACCAAAATAAATCCAAACCCAAACCAACAAGTACGGAAACCCGGATGGCCGCGTCTCTCCGGATCCCTTAGCAGCTACCTACCGTGGAACGTCTACAACGACGGTAAAAACCGTTAGCTAACAATTCTATATATCAGTTGGTATTATATTGCACAAACACACTCAATACGGAAATTAAACAATCAACATGCTCACACTCAACAGTATTATTTTCTTCAATTAGGTGTTTCACTTCTATTAGTTCAACTTATCGCGTGGCACGAAGGTCTCCCGACCTTCGCCTCTATCCCCGTAAACCAACCGGAATGGATTCAATATTGCATCTCACCTTATACCGGTATGGACTGGTCCCAGAGAGCCCCCAATAACCTGGCAACGTTGGGCAGTGATGCCACTACCCGTTCTCATACACTTGGGTCACTTATATTGTAATGTCATCCTACTCAAGTTATAATTTTAAAGCACCGAACATGCACCACTATAGTAATACGCAATCATACAGGAATCATTAGCTAAGCAAGTCCGTAAGACTTACGTGAACTGGTCCGACATCCAAACTCGCTAAATCTCGATCGGTACGTAAACGATCTAAACAACCTGATCAAGATGGAAGATGTCTTAATAACATAATTCTACCATATATATAGCTTCTAGAAGGGTTCTACACTATCTATGAGGTTATCTATAAAGAAAAAAATAAGAAATCCTAACTTTTATGAAAATTACCAAAACGCCCCTAATTTTTCCTATAATTCCGAAGAAGGTTCAAAACGGGTCTAAAACCACTCATATGTTCCGTCAACATCTCACAACCCTCAAAGCCACAACGGGTTTGAGGTATACTTCAAATCTACAACCCTAGTCTAAAGTCGTAAAGATATCCTTAAATTAAAGCCATATCCCACTTTAAACTCGAAGATAAATATGGCAATAAATCCTAAAAATTCCGAGAAAAATCCCACTCATGTTATACTATTCCTATTATTGACTAAAACAATCTAAATCCTCAAATAATATTTCATGATATTTATACAAAAAACCAAAGAAGTCTACATGTGTAACACCCCAAATCCGTAGGACTCGGAGTGCTACTAGGCTAGGATCTCACAATGGATCCTGACCCTAGCCTGACAACAACTTCACTGAATCTTACAACAAGGCACTGATAGATGAAAACAAAACATGAAACTGATGTATATATATATTGATCAAAAGGTGATACAAGATACTGCTGAGTACAAAAGTCAAAACATAAACCAATACAATATAAATATCCCAACCACGATACCGTCCCCGTGTACGGAATTCTCAGCAGATCACCCCTCCGGATCACTCTGCGGTTCTCCAAACCTGCAAAGGATCTACAACACGGTATAAAACCGTTAACTAACTATACACATATATAAGAAAATGTTAGAGCACAAACCCACGTCAATAATATTAACACATCATCATGATATCACACATTTACCCGGTTATCATCTTTAATAAGTCCAACACTCGATCGTATAATAAATGTATATGAATATACGTGACACGAGGAATGTATATATAACCCTCGCCTCTGCGTGCAATAGCTAGCTGGAGTGGTATCAGCGCACTTTCCCGTATACCATATGGAGTGGTAGGTGCCCTTCCCGTACACCAGAACTAACTAGCTTACAAAGAACTTCCTAGACTCCACTATGGGATGAAAGGTAAGTTGTCACAACCACTACAATGGGCGGTCAATATAACATAGGTCGGTGACCATAATAACACATGATATAAAGCACATAACACACACCACTTAAGCATACATCCAATATAAGGATAGTAGTTAAGTAAGTCCTATGGACTTACCTCGATCTCAGAAGTAACTCGCTACGAACAACTCTCAGAAACGTCCACTCCAACTGGAGGACAACACAGCCTATACAAGGCACACATACATATATATCACAATCCTATCACACAAAGGGGTCACACCTAGACCCAAGGGATCCACAAGGATCAAGTCCAACTCGTAAACCTCAAAGCCGTAACCGGCATATCTATATCATACTCGCCAACATCCTAATCCTAGCATGGTACTAAGTTCCTCATACTAGAAAGGAAAGGAACTACCTAACTATAGGTAGTCCCGGGACAAGACACACCTGCGTGAACTAAGGACGCAGGGGCGGAACGCAGGAAGCCGCAGACGCGGTGACACTCAACCGCGGGGGCGGTGACAAGGGTCGCTGGCAACGCAGGCACGGCGCTGCGGCACAAGGTCCGCAGAGGCGGTGACTTCTGGCCGCGGGGGCGGCGACAGTGCAGAACAAGATCTAGTGATTCTTCTTCGGCTCTTCACGTGATCAAATCACGTCCTTACCATTCCAAAACCACACACAACATGCACATACACATACCAACCATCAATACCCTTAGCATACATCTAATCCTAAGCTAGAAAGACTGAATCAAAGAAGAAGAGAAGGAGAAGAAGCAAGCACTTACCACTACTGAAGATCCTAGGTTGTAGGGAGGATCAACACACACCAAAGTTGGCTTCCAAGCACAGCCACAACAACCACTAGCATCAACCTCAACAAGGCCACACAAAACCTCTTGCAACCAAGGGTAAACCAAGATCAAGATCAAGGGAGGAAAGGAAAGAAGAAGAACGTATGTTTAGCTGGGAAGGAAATGGAACACTTGCTCCTGAGGCCAAGAATAAACTTAAGGAAGAAGAAACAAAAGGTAAAGCATGAGTCAAGAGAGTCAACAAAACCGGCTGCAGCCGCCGGAAACCGCAGGGGCGGTCCCATGAGCCGCAGGGGCGGGAACCCGCAGAGGCGGCGGTCATGCCCGCGGGTGCGGAAAGGCCAATCTCGGCCCAAAGTCAATCTCGGCTATGGTCCGATCTCGGTCCGAAAGAATAGGGGTCTCACAACATGAGTCCAAATCCTATACTTAGCCAAAATCTTAAACCTTCTAGTATTAGGTTCCGTACCAACTTTACAAGTTTATAACTCTAAATCCAACCGTTTAATCATTTTCAAATTTTAATACACTAAACTTCATGCCTCCATCTATAACATATCAAAATTTTAACAGTATCCGATGATTCCAAGGTATCAAAACATGCTCCTAAAGTTGGTATCCTACCTAGATTTTTCTAAAACAAACTATGTGCAAGCTATAGATTTTAGTTCGAGTCCCACCGCTCAAAAATTCTGGAATACCTATAACCTGAAAACCCGGGTTCAATACTCACTAGAAGCAATATTTGCAAAATCCTAAAACAAGAAGTCTAGCGTTCGAAACTCACGGCCATCATGAATAATACACCCTATGATTTTATGTACAGAATAGATCGACAATAAGGAAGATAAAGAGGGAGACGATGACTTACCCAGTTCGGCCGGAGCAAAAGGAAGGACAGATTGGTCTCCACGTCCGGCAAGGCTCCCCTGGTTCGACCTCTGTTACTGTAGCTCAGCAAAGGAACACGAGTCCCGACTTCGGCCCGTTTGATGAGTCTTTTGGTAGTTCGATCGACGATATTTGCAGACATGGAAGAGGAAGAAGCCGATCTCGGCCTTGTTACCTTGTCCCGCCGTTAACCACACCACAATGCCGATTATGAAGATCGGGTAGGTATAGAGGAGAGGATGTGACTTGGCATTGCAGACCACGAAGCGGAGGCTCGGACTCGACACGTCCTCGCTAGTGTGCTTGGATGTTGGTGCAGACCACAACGGCACCAGCTACAGAGATCAGAAAGCCTGAAACATCTGTAGAGGAGAGGAAGAAGAAGAAGAGTGCTCGTGTCAGGGATGGAGAGGAGGGCTTGGAAAGGTATGATGCGCTGGTTGGCGTGGAGAGAGACTAAGTCAAAAAGGAGGAGATAGTGAGGATTTTCCAAAGATACTGTTAGAGATTGTAACGATCGATCTGTTGCATACTTGAAATGTGATGGCGAGAGGCAGATCGGGTTAGAGATAGGTTGCGCGGTTGGAGAAGTGAATCCGGAAGGTGGGCCGCTGCAGCTCCTTTACCCGCCAAAGAACAATACAAATTTGGGCTGCCAACAAGGAATGGAAGTGGGCCTAGCAGTCTGTCCAAGAAAGAAGGATTGGGTTGAGCCTTTTCACCATCCGTCTACAAATAAGAGATAGCAGGTTTGACTTGATTGAATTGGGATGGATCATATATAGTATAGTTAATAGGTACACATTCATCTTCAACGATCATAATGTTCAAAATAATGCATGTCCTCATAATTTTTCCAATCAAATTAATGTCCCAAGCAAGTGCATGATGACATATAATAGCAAAACGAGCTTGCAAGACCCCAAAAGCTCGCTCCATGTCTTTACGGCATGACTCTTGCCGTCGGAAAACAATGTATTTTTCGCACCAAATGGGTGTTAAATGGAAGGGACAAATGTAGCCCATGCGGGATAAATTACATCGGTTAGGTAATACGTCATGTTGTAATTTATACCACCAAACTCAAAACCCACAATACACGAATGTTCCGGAATATTGCCAAACTCAAAACCAAACTGAACACTCGATCTCAACGTCTCCACCTATTACCATCTGGCCTTTTGGGACTCATGAACCGGTAGTTAAGCTAGACAATGACGATGAAGATGAAGTTCAAGTGACAACCGAAAAAGTTGTTAGAAGATTGCGTTAGGGGGGAGCCGAAGACACTTTATATATTAGTCGATGGATGAACACGGGTAGAGATCTTTTCCAAGGAACCAACCAGTGTAGCAACATGTTTTGGAACCGATTTTCTTCCTATTACAACAAAAGGAGGGGAGATTTACCATCTCACTGGGAACAATGTAAGAACAGCTACCAAAAGCATAATTCACTTACTTCTAAATTTGTAATTGTTTATGCAACATCAAAAAGGGGGAATGTGAGTAGGGAATCCAATGAAGATGTCATTGCGAGGGCTCATGTTTTGTATACGGAACAATATAAAGCAAAGTTCAATCATGAGAACATTTGGAGCATGCTTAAGAATCTTCCAAACTAGTAAAGTAGTATTCGACCAACATCATCAAAACAAGGGGATAGCTCCAAGAAGACATAGGTAAATGAGTCTAAAGCATACAAATCAAGCTCGAATGTTGGAACTCCATCAAGTAGAGGTGCAACTCAATATAGCACTTTTGTCCATCCTCTAGGACGAACTAGTTCGAAGAGGGCAGAGAAGAGATCGTTAAGTACAACAGAGTCGACCTTTGATAATTCAATGTCAATTGAAACTTTTGACAAGTTGAAGACTAAAGAGCTTGATGTTTGCCAGAACTAAAGAAGAAAATGTTGAGATATTATGCTATTTTCGAAGCTAGGAAGAACAAAATAGTGAAAATTTAGGAGAGGAAGATCAAAGAGATGAAGAGACAAATGAATTTAACCATTCTTTCTACTTTGAAGATTAAGGATCGGTTGCTCAAGGATCTTACTACTTGAGTTTATATTTAAGTTTAGGGTTCATTTAAGTTTGGTATTGTATGCTTAGAGCTATTGTTTGTGTTTCATTTCAATCTTGTGTTATAAGTTACGTGTATGTTGAATTTAATGTATCATTGTATGTCTAAGATCTATTTTTTATAGTTGGTAATGTATCACTTTAAGCTTTTTTTTTCTTTCTTAAATTGAATTTTTATTTGTAAGTTAATGTCTCATTTTGTGTCTAATATCTATTTTAACTTGTATTTTTTTAATATAAAAAAATTCAAATACATCTAAAAAAATAAATATCATATTAGAATGATAAAAGTAAATTATTATGTAAATTAAACTAGTTTAAGACCCGTGTCTTGCACGGGTGTTTGTAATATATATAAATTTTGTATCATGGTAACTTGGGTTGAATATTATAATATATGTTAAAATATTCAATGATAAATACAGTACAAGTGGCACGAATGACTTCACTTGATGAGCATGGAGATGACGGTGATCCAATGCACATGATCTGGAGACGTCATGGCATGTTCGGGTACAGAACCGTCGATGAAGCCTTGTTTACGCTTAGAACAAAAAGTGTTCTACATATTTCGTTTCCAATCCAAATAGTTGATTCTTTTGAGATTATAACATATTAGTGGAAATATAACCACAAATTGTATCGATGAATATTTGTAGAGGGATTACAAAGAGATATTTATGAAAGATACCGATTACATAAAATCAGTATATACTTATTTAGAATTATAATTCTAAAGATAATTATAATTTATTATGTCCTAGTATATAATGTCACGTCTTCTTCACAGATTACCGAGCATACAGAGAGAACCGGTGATCCGAATGATGAAGGAAAAATGGACTCAGTAGAATCTAAGTCATTTGGGAGGCAATGATTGAAAAAAATGGAATGTTTGGAGAAGAAAAAATGCCTAAAACCCTGAACTAACTGTTTAAAGGCTCATAAATCTTGCTTTATTTAGTTTATTCGATTACACAGTCGTTGCCTATAAACAAGGCCGGCCCTGCATATATAGAGAGAGTTTTAAGGCCGTCTAATGAATTTCGGAAATCCTGTGTTAACGTAATTTTTTTTATCAATTTTAAATTATGTTTTATCAGAAAAATGTATAAAAATAGACTAAAAATACTTTTTAATAAAAAAACACATGAAAGAAAAACAAGACAGTTCTTATTTATAAATATTTTTAGAAGAAAAAAAAAATTATAAAACATGTATCGATAAAAAAAGAAAAAAGAATGTACAAAGTAGAAAGCTAGCTGATTTGAACTCTTCACTTTTCTATTAAATATAAATGAAAGAATGACAATAAAAATCAAAACAAGACCGTTCTTAACTTTAAATATTTTTTAGATAGAAAAAAATTAAATAAAAGAGGAAAAATATTATAAAACATGTATGAAAAAAGAACAAAGTAGAAAAGAATTTGAATTCTTGACTTTATTAATAAAAAGTACACGAAAGATGACAATAAATAAATAAAAGAAGACCGTTCTTATCATTAAATATAAATATTTAATGAGAAAAAATTAAACAAAATAGGGGGGGAATTAAACAAAAGAGAATATTTGAATTTATAAAACATGTATGAAAAAATAAAAAAAAAAAAACATAGTAAAAATGAGATTTGAACTCTTATTTAACAAAAAAATACATGAAAAATGACAAAAAAAAAAGCAAAACAAGACCGTTAAAAAGCAAAATAAGATCGTTCTTAGCTTTAAATATTTTAAGGAAAAAAATTAAAATAAGAGGAAAAAAAAATTATAAAACATATATGAAAAAATAAAAAGAAAGAACATAGTAAAAAAGGATTTGAACCTTGACCAAGTACACTAAATGTTGAGCTATAATCATTATGACAAACACAATTTTGTTATTTAAATCAACTAAACGTAAATATTATTGAGCTTTAAAAAATTTAGGGACTATGTGCCGTTGGACTTAATGACACCATTGAGTTGGAGAGAATTTGTACAAGCAAAATTTCTCTCCTTCTAGGATATAATCTTTGTGTCCGTACTAAACTAAACTACACAGGTGAGAGAATGTTTACCGATAACTTATTAAATATCTTTGTTTGACGCACTTACATCTCCTCATCTCGTCTATTTTTCATTAAAATTGAACATTTTATTTTAATTTTAAAACAGTAAGAAAAAAAAAAACTTTTAACATCGTTGTGTGGGAGTCTGGGAGATTATAGTCGAACAGGTACGACACGTAGCGACTGTGCCTTTTGCAGTGTCAACCCAAACTTATCATCCATGTCCATCTCATCGGCCAGCATCCCATCCGCAAGCTTCCAGTCAAATGCATGCAGCATTGTCCCAATCACCAAGTGAATCATTCTATGGGCCAGCATCAGGCCCGGGCATATCCGACGCCCTGCCCCGAATGGGATCAACTCAAAGCTATTCCCCTTATAATCAACCGACGAGCCCACGAACCGCTCGGGTTCGAACACCTCGGGCCTCTCCCAAATACCCGGGTCCCGGCCCATGGCCCACACGTTTACCATCACCTGCGCGTTTTTGGGAACCGTGAATCCGCAAAGCTCCACGTCTGCATCGACTTTACGTGGGATGAGAAGCGGCGTTGGAGGATGGAGCCTTAGGGTTTCTTTCACCACGGCTTGGAGGTACGGAAGCTGGCTGATGTCGGATTCTTCGAGCTGCTCGGCTCGGCTTATGACTTGTCTCACTTCAGCTTGGGCTTTGGCGAGCTTTTCCGGATTTCGGAGTAGCTCCGACATCGCCCATTCTATTGTGCTCGACGTTGTGTCTGTTCCTGCCGTAAATAAGTCCTGCACGCAACCGTTGAATAATTTGAATAAAAATTATATGTTTTTGGCTATGGATAATTTCGGATTTATTAATAAATTTGATTCTTATAAATAAAGAAGATTTTAAGGGTATCCAGATCCGAACTGTTTTGATACCATAAACAAAAAAATTTTTTGAACAGTGATACCATAAACAATTTTGTTGGGTCATATAACACTTGTAGGTCATCGTACCGTCCGAGCACAAGTCTAATACACAAACCTAACAAAGTTTCATTAAAAGTCACAATCGACAATTTTTTGTAAATGAAAGAAATATCAAATATATATTTTAAAAGAAATTGAATTATATTCTCTCATTTTGATTTCTTATTCTAACCTGATTTTGCCAATCAAACCAAACAGGCCTAAAGGCTTCCTTCTCCGGCTGTCTTGGACATAAATATTGACTTATTCTTAAATGATCCTGTACTAGTCGTGTGTGGATAAGGGACACAAACAAATTCAAACATTTACAAGTCAACCGAATTTTTTATTACTTCCGGCTTATAAGAAATTTGACTAGTGTTTTTAATCAACAAATTTGGAATTTGGAATTATTTTTTTTTTAATTTGATATACTTTTGTAATTAAGAGAACAAGAAATACATTGTAATTGAATTAGTACGAACCGTTAAGAGATGGCGAATGTCCTTCAAAGTGAACTCATCCTTGCTCTCTTCAGAAATGTTGAGAAGAGCATCCAACACATCCTTGTCTTCGTACTTACCCGCTTCCTTAAGTGTCAATCGAGGATCGATCATTCGATCAAACACCGCGAAGATCCTCTCGATTAGGGCTTTTATCCGCGGCCTAACACCCTGAGGATCGAGCCGACTAAGAATCGGGAAACAATCCACAATGTTAGGCTTTCCGGTTTCTTTGACAATGTTCCACACTAACTCCTTTAGCTCACGAGATGTGTCGGAGTTTGAATCGGCCAAGTCGACGGAAAAGAACGTGTTGGAAAGCAAGTTGAGAGAAGCGTTGAAGGTGGCGAGTCCAACGTTGACCGGACTTCCGGCGTCGGAACATTTATTCACGTAGGAGAGGAGTTGTTGTACCTTTTCTTTTCGGAGTTCACGGCTTGCATCAAGCCTATCATAGATTACGTTTGACTACTTTATTTTCATTAAAATATACGGTTAAGTGCATGCAAAATCTCCACACGTATATAGATTCAAAGATACTCGTTAAAATCTCATAATATCACCTTTAAAAATGATTAAGTCAATTAACATATATATATTACTGATATATAATGGGAGAAAAGTCATCATAGTACCAGCCTATGCCCATGTCACACACCACTTGATCACCAATAATATTGATAAGTTGATTTTCAGAACATCGTTTCAATCTATTATTTATTTATTTTTAATCTTTTTGTGTTCTAAAATCATAATAAGATTAAAAAACTACCTCACCAATAATACCACCATTAAAAATAATTATGTCAATTATTAAATATGCAGTACAAAAAAATAATGTGAGAAAGTCATCAGAGTACTAGTCTATGCCCATGTCAATCGCCACTCACCAATAATATTGATAAGTTGATTTTATTTAAGAACATCTTTTCAAAGCTATTGTAATTTAAGTTAGTTTTTTTTTTAATAAATTTACGTTACAAAATCATAATTTTGTATATCTAATATTGAAACTTCATCTTAAAACAATTTAAACTACAAAATTTGCGAAATATACTACAAATAGCTCTATACTAAATATGTTGTTGCTATTCACCAAATATATATATATATATATATATATATATATATATATATATATATTGTTGCTAAAAGTTAAAAATAATCCGCAAGACTGTGTACGTATTAAACTAGTTATAAATATATCTTTCGGTTCTAATTAATTATTTATTAAAATTAAAATAATTAAAATAATACTTTTAATTTATAATAAAACTATATAATATAACATGATTACAAAATATAATATTAATTATTATTGCGATTATCAAACAAACTGTAGATGATGCATACATTAAACTTGTTTTGCTAACAAAAAAAAAGACTAAAGAGAGGTGGTCAATACTATATTTCATTCTAAATGTAAGACAAATATCTTGAAGATCTATTAAATATATTAAAATATCGATATTTAATTATTTTTATATAAATTAGAAATAGTTTATCTCCCTACAAACATCTATATAATTGTATTTAACTAAAAAAATTATATATTTTTTAATTTATTATGTTTTGAAATTTCTCGTTTAGTAAAAATGTTATGTTGCAGTTATATATGAGATAGATGATAATATGATGTAAGCAAATTAAGCGAAGTGCATGTGTACCAACCTGCTGGTGGAGAATACATGGGAGTTACAAATTTTTCGGAGGTTACGCCACCGGGGGCCTGGCGGCAAGAAAACCACAGACACCTCGTTGTGTCCGTTCTCTTTAATGGCATCCTGCACGTGGCGGTTTGAGAAAGCCACGTCATTCTTCTGAAGAACTTCCCTGGCGGCTTCAACTGACGACACTACCACCGTCGTAAGCGACCCCAGCCGGAGTGATATCACGGGCCCGTAAACCTTCGCCAGTCCCGCTAGAGACTGGTGGGGCTTTGGCCCGATGTTGTGCAAGTTCCCGATTATCGGCATCGGAAGCGGGCCCGGTGGCAGCCGCTTCGGGCTCAGCTTGCTCCGCCGGAGTACAGAAAGCAGGAAGTGGGTGGCGATCCATGTCAATAACAAGTACAAAACGGTGTTCAATATTGTCATACTTGTGATATTTTTTTGTTTTTCTTAGTCTTACTATGGGATTTGTGTGTAAATATGTGGGAGATATGGGTGGCTTTAGATACTTGTTGCAGCTAACTAGGTAGCTGCTATATATAGAAATTGTGATGAAAGTATGTAACGCTACAGAAAGTGTAGCTTGTGTGAAAATGTATTTGACCGGTTATCATTATTCATAAATGTCAGCTGTCAAATTCAGGATGACCTAAAAACCAATATAAAGTTAACAAAATGGAAATTACTGGTTTATTCCGATGTCATTCATTACACAAGAATTACGTAGTACCGAGCTTTAATATTAGACTATAAATTATTGAATTATAATGTCTATGTTTTTTGATTGAATTTGCAATGTATAAGATTATTAGCAATGATTTAACGGATAATTTAATATATCATATTTATAAATATATTGACTAATTCGTCACAGAATTATGTATTCATATCTCCATAAATATGATGATATATTAGAGAGAATTTGTCTAATCATACTTTTTTTTGTTTGTAGGGAAATAAATTAGACCCTTCAACCATTAATCTAGTTTTTTTAATTCATACCAAAAAAAATCTAGTTTTCTAATTAATGAACCTAATTAATTAAAAATAGATAATTGGAAGAAACGAGAGGAGCAATATAGACATGGAACACGGTTGGTGTTGATACATTTGAACTGCATCCCATCAAATGCACTTCTACGTTACTACATTCTGTTTCATCCTTCTCGAAACTGTTCGATAAAATTCATTATTTGAAAGGAAAAAAATGGTGCAAATTTGTACAAATTTCAACTTTCATATCGTAATTCGTTATCACACATACAATAATTGAGGGAGAGCTTCTCCACTCATGGAAATTGATGTTGACGACTTCCAAATCGAATTTAGGAAAGCCATCGACGACGGTGTAGGCGGAGGCTTATATAGACTTCGACAATGGCGGGCTTCATATCTGGACTTCAGCCACGGGTCACCCTCTTCTTATCAGTCGTTTACAATTTCAAGCAGTTGTCGGTGGAGCGGAGGGTATCCATGGAAATTGTTCACCTTCTTCCTCGTCGTCTTTTTTTAATCGATGGTGAGTTTAATCTAATAGGCTCCGACCAAGGTATTGACAATTTCAAGCAGTTTCCAGCCATGGAGGAATCGAAGGATTTGGTTGTGTTAAGTGGGGTATATGTTTTGGATATTAGATTTCGGTATACGTTAAGGATATTAAATTTCAGTTATATGTTTTAGGTATTACGTTTTGGTTATTGATTTTTCGGTATATGTTTTAGGTATTACGTTAAGGGTGTCAATGCAAGGGGTGTTCTCATGCGCTGGGCGATCAAGCTTCCTATGGAATCGAGCATACCAAGCAGTGGAGGCCTTCCAAAGAAGAAATGTTTTACAGGGAAGTGGTGGTAGGAGGTTTACTCCGGGATGGGGTTGTACATCTCAATCAGAGAAAGCGGTGGTAGGATCTAGTTTACTCCGGGATGACTGCCGGCAATGGGTCAAAAGTTCTTCTTTCAATATAGGTATGTGTTCATTGCCCGTGACAACATTATGAGGTGTTTTTGGGCTTACAAATGTCTTGGGAAATGAAAGCTCCTAGATAGGAGCTTTCATTTCCCAAGCCATTTGTAACCTTCAGTTGAGTATATTATTTCTTAACTTTTGTTTTCATGACCATCTGAGAGTATCTGAGTATCTTATGTATCATTGCTAACGACAATTTATTGTTACCAAGTAACCTTCGAGTTGAGTATGAATGCTTGCTTCTTCCTTGCTACTGGCAGAAAGTATATTGCGTCTTTAACTTGTTGTTATGATGTATCATTGCTTCTTCCTTGTTGTGTGAGTATACAAAGAGGTAGATTGAGATTAGTATAGGTTCATGTTTCCTTGCTTCTGAATATCAAGCTTAGGTCATTTTGTTGAGGTTGTTGTGCATACGTTTATTTAATTGCCTTTTTGTTGTTTGGTTTCTAATTTTCTACATAGACTAGTGTTTTCTGATTATATTTTGAGCATGAATTTAATATTGTGTAGAGTGTAGATGGAGGACAATAACGTTTCACAAACTCGAACTAGGGTTTCAAATTTTGCTGGACTGATGAACTTGTGAGACTTCTAGTGACGATTTTAAATAAATTCCAATAAAACGGGAGCTAGTTTGGGATGATAAAACTCGTATAATTGGAAGGATATTACTGCTACATCTATAAGTAAGATTGGGAAAATTTGTGTGAAGGATTTTTGTGAGAATAAGTTTGAGTCAATGAAAAAGGAGTGCAAGGCTTAAAATTTGCTTAGAGATTTAGAAACAGGTCTAGTTTGGAATGATAAAACTTGTACGATCAAGACTTATAATAAAAAGTGGGATAGGAAGATTAAGGTAACTATTTTTTATATCCGTTTTTTAATAACCATGTGAGCACATATATATATATATATATAATATATATATATATATATATAATATATATATATAATATATATATAATATATATATATATATAATATATATATATATATTTAATTAGTTATTATAATAAGTTCATCCGAATAAAATATAGTCACTAGATAATGATAAATAAAACATTTATTGAATATGATATAGTTTTAATTTGTTGACAAGTTAACCTCAATGTCAATGGGATATTAGTTTATTGACAAGTTTAATGATTAATGAAATATAAATTGTTAAATAAATTAAAAAGAAATGACAATATTGTTATTACTTTATGAATGACACATTTATTTGTTCTAAAATAAAGGTGTTTATAAGGTCATGAGTCTAAAGATCACCCACTCGCATAGCGTGATCTTTAAATGACTTTACTCAATGAAATGCAAGGAATATTTTAACATAAGACGTGTCAATTTAAATTTTAATTAGTATACTGATAAAATTATATACAATAGCAAATATTCAAAATGTACTACTTATAAATACGATGGATAATTACTTTTGTCTATTTAAATATTTCATTGTGATATATTTTTTTATGTGTTGTAAACTTATACTTAATTATTATTATCATGTCGCAAAATGTGAAACTTAGTGTATAAGATCTTCAAATTAATATATTCAAAGAAATGTTTGAACAAATCCAGTGCAAGACACGGATAATACACTAGTTATTAATTAACCATAAATTTTTTTTTTACATAAAAACGTAATTAACCGAACAAATATAAACACATATATGTAATTAAATAGAAGCATAGAAAATTATAATATATATATATATATATATATATATATATATATATATATATATATATATATTATTTTATTATTGAAAACAGGAGGTACCATCACCGGTTATTCTTAGAATTCCATTGCCTTCTAAAAAGTTATTATATAAAATTATAATATTAATTATTTTATAATTAAAAACAAGAGGTACAATCACCAAATTTCTCGATCTTCAAACCAGTCTAGTACAAATTTTGATTACGACTACAACTACACAAGCCTAATGAGCCCTTCGTTTTTAAGTTAACTACAACTACACAAGCTACTAGTTAATCGATTTCTATCGTCTTGCGTTCGACTTCAAGCCTCCAACTTCGTATATTATCCAACTTCGTATATTATAATGTGAAAATCAAAACTATGTACATAGAGTGCATATGATGCATATAGAGGCCGAAAAGACTAAGGCCCTGCTTGGTATGGAATGGGGATTTTTATTTTAGATTGTTGGGGATGGGGATTGTTGGGATTGTAGGAGATTGTTGTAGATTGTTGGGATTGTTAAAATTGGGTGTTCGGTATGAAATTTTTAGGATAAATTATTAATTAACATTTTACTATTATACCCTCGAACACATTAAAAGAACCTCAAACCCAACAAGGGCCTGAAGGACAGCTAATTGGTGGGACATTTTCATACATGTCTAGTTTAGACAAGTAATCAAGACTATGCTTCTTTACACTGCAAGGCACAACCTCAAACCCAACAATTTCAATACCGATTTCTTCATGCTCGTGAATGAAAACTGTGAACTTTGAGATGATTAAAGATGAAGTCATTGGAGGTACCAAATCCAATTGGGAACCCAATCATCCGGTTTTTCATACTATAGCCAGGCAAGAACACTGTAAGTGGAAAGTTATCCAAGATCATGTTGGCTTTGTATAGATCATGGTTTCTTTGTTTCAGAAGCTTGACTTCATCTGCAGTTAATGGGCCTTTGATACACAGGAAAACAGTTTCATTAACATTCATCTGGAATCGATATGGCGAATTCTGAATCTGATCTCCCATGAGAAATTGGCCAAGATTCATTACACTCTTCTTGACCACATCTTGTGGCTCACAATAAGGAAGACTGTAGTAGCTATAGGGAATCTGAGTTTCTATAGATCTCAGAGAATTTACTTTGGCAAATATAATGTCACCAACCGAGTATGTCTGTCTTGACTGAGTGTTTGTGCCAGGGAAGTAAAATCCACGGCAGGAATTCACAAAGATGATAAAAATAACAAATGTCCAACAAAGCCGCAGCGAAGAAGATGACACTGAACCAAACCCACGAAGAGGACACATATCTTCAAATATGGCAGGCTTCTTGAAATCTGGAAGTAAACTTTGGTATTCTTCTGAGCGTCAAATCTACACTACAAGCATTCAACAATGTCAAAATTGGTAGCAAAACTATCTAAATTTCGAACTACAAAACCCAAGGAACTTTCACAACTTAACTTAAATGAGATTAGAGGATTAGAATTAAGTACATTGGACGAATAATTACCTGCCATACCCGGAACTGTAGCTGTTTAGAATCAAGATTGGGATAATTAAAGAGACAAAAGGCTAGAAGAGCTTGCATAACTTCATACAATAACCAAAACCCTAACCTCTTCAGTGGTCGAACTGGGACTGGTTTCTTCCTCCTACCGACCGGAATGGAACCAGATGGGGGAGGTGAACCCATTGCACCGAGTGAGATAGGAATGAAAGGGAGAACGAGGATGAGTCGAAGGGAGAACGAGGGTACTAGAGAGCTGCTGAGTGAGAATGGAACGAAGGGGACGAAATGAGTGAGAGATGTTGAGGCATGTCGAAGAAGCTGCTCTTTTTTTTGATAGATGAGAGGGTATGAATGGGAAAATAATTACAGAATCTCCTACAATCCCGTACAATCTTGATTTGTCGAGATTTTTTTTTTAGATTGTTGAGCAAAAGCAATCCCGTAGAAGAATACAATCTTCTATTTGAATCCCATACCAAACAGCATACAAATACAATCCCGTGAAAAACAATCTAAAAACATCCCCCACAATCTCATACCAAACAGGCCCTAGATCCATTCAATTTGAAAAGTTGAATTTTGTATCATGTTACATTGATGTGACCTAATCTTTTTTACAAACGCTGACATAATTGCCTAGACTGAAACGCTGATTTAATTAAACTCAAGTTTTTCCACGTTTCATATGCCAAAATTATTTCTAAACGTACGGATTAAAATCACTATTTGTCACCATAACTACGCAATTCGCGTGCGTAGTTGAG